>JACGTP010000008.1:3732248-3844294 GCA_023678845.1 Mischocyttarus mexicanus
TCGTGCCCTTTTTTTTCTCAAACTAACTCCGACTAATTTCACTTTATTGTGTCGAAAATGTTCAATGCACCACTTGACTCAACGCGTCAACAAAATACAGGATTAGGTGGTGCAGCAGCAGCAGCAGCAGACTATACGTCTGTTAGACGATTCACCAAACCAACTAAGCTTTTTTTCCTTTCGACACAATACCTTCCTCTCCAAGGGTGAACCTCTCTACCTGAACTAAAGAACGAACGAACGAACGAATGAACGAACGAAAGAACGATACGGTATAAAAGAGAAGGTACGGTTAAAAAGGCACGTGCCCTTTTGATCTTTCCGAAAAAGTTGAACGATTTTACGGTTGGTAGAAAAAAAAGGAAAAAAAGAAAAAAGAAAACCCCAAAATTCGATGATACTCTACAGGTGGAAACTCGTTCGTCAATTGGCGCCACTCTATGTCCTGTCACAACTATTTTATTTCAATCAACACACACTTTCTTCAAATTTGAAAAGATCAAATCTTTTATAATTTGATCCTCGGAAACAGCATCGATTACAATTCGAGGATCGTAAAATCGGAATTAAAGGGGGTCGGGAGAAATAGAATGATCACAATTATATTTAGAAAGAAGAAAACGATCTATCATCTTCGCAGAATTCTTTTTTGTTTCATTTATTAATTTGCAATCGAAGAAATAAAGTAATGTTTTTCTTACCTCGCAAAAGTCGCAATTCTCGTTCGTCGAAGCAAGCGGCCGTCCGTCGGCTGAGATAACGCGCGTCCGGATAATTTCCCATTTTCTTCGATAAAGAAGACAAATATAATACGCCCGATCGTGAATAATTTTATTTTTTTATTCTTCAAGATTTAAATGTTATAATCGTCCAGCAGTAGTTTCCTTCTCCCACACGTTAATACTTTACGATATTACTACCGCACATTACATATGTTGGTTTCATTTCTTTCGTTAGTTACACTGGTTTTCTTCGTTATCCTCGCACGAAAACAAGTCGTGGAAACAACTGGACTCGGATACAACATCCCCATTTCTCCTCATCTCTCGTCAGAGATATTACTTTTCATTTTCCCTTTTTTTACATTTTTATTTTTTTTTCAATTTGCATTCGTTTCTCTTACGATCGTGAAACTTCTAAATCGTCCTTTAATCGACGTGAAAGTAAATCTCCGTTAAATTCGAATACCCCACGTGCTCCGGCACGTAAAGTCGCACAAACTTCTCTCGGATTCGTTACAATTCCACTCGGATCTATGTAACACCCGTGTTAGTTTTTCGTTGTTCGCGATTTCATCGTATCTTCCTTCGATTCTTCGTTAAAACGAAGAATCAAATTAAATACGAATAAATTTAATTTAATAAAAAAGAAAAATTAAAAGACGAGAAAAAAAAAGAAAAGTAAAGAAAAGAAGAGAAAAGAAGAATGAGTCGAATAACTTTTCGTTGTATAGAATTTTTCATACACTCTATTTTTCTTCGTCGTTAGCAGAGATCTTCCGAGGTTGTACGATGATTCCAAAAATTTTCGTCGTCTCGATGATATTTTTCCGTATCTTCGTTCGAAGACAAGAATTCACTTAATCTTTTTTCCCAAATAAATTGGCAAAAATAGAAAAATCCGTCCATCCTTCTTTTCGAATTCGCTCAATATCGTTCACGATTTTTTCAACAAAACGTGTTCAGTTTTCAACTTCTCTATCTTTTTCTCTTTCTGCCTGTCTCTCTCTCTTAATCTCTCTATCTATCTATCTATCTTTTTCTTTTTTTTTATCTCTCTACCTCTCGCTAAGACCGAAGCACGTATTTCGAATAAATTTTTATCGGTGACCGAGTATATCACGGACGGCAATTTTCAAATAGAATAAATTCGACAAAAAAAAAGGATTATTAAAAGGAAGGAAAGTAAAAGAGGCAAGAAGGATGGATGGATGAGTAGGTGTATGATGATACTTCGAAAATCATTCGAATATCGTAGAAATAAATATTCCAGTATAGTAGAGAAATCCTTCCGATGGGATATGTATAGTATTAAACGCGAATATAAGTTAGACAGGTACGTAGGAGTTGCAGGGTATAATGTATATGAAGGATAAAGAGAGGATAGTAGTAGTAATAGTAGTAGTAGTAGTGTAATAGTAAAGTAGTAGTAGGAGAGAGAGTAGTGAGTGACTGTTCGGAAGAGTGGGTCCGCACTGCCCGGCGGTCTGATCGCTGACGACTGAACGCCGTCGAGGCGTTTCGCCGCGTAGTAAGCCGACTCTCGCCCCGCCATCCTGTGCGCCTCTCTTCCTCCGACTCGCGCTCCGTTCGAGGAGTAAAAGAGTGCGCGAAAAAGAGAGAGAAAGAGAGAGATAGATAGATAGATAGTATGAGAAAACGACAGAGAACGCGCGCGAGAGAGAGAAATGCGATTCGAAAGAAGGATAGTAAAAAAAGAGTGTGTTAGTGAGTGAAAAGGAAAGAAAGAAAGAGAGAGAGAGAAAAAAAGTGAGGGTAGAAGGGTGGGAAGGAGAGATATCGCGTGCGAGAAAGAGAGAGAGAGAGAGTGAGAGAAATATATATAGGATAAAAAGTTAGAGGGGAAAAGAGGCAGCCGTCCTTCGCGAGCCACTCCGATGTTCTGCACGTCCCGAGAGCAGCGTGCCTCCGTCCTCGTACGCTATACCCGCTCTCTGCTAGTCCCCACTACTCAACCCTATGCCCACTACTCAACCCTATCCCCACCACATTTTTTACGAACGGTTCGCGCACTCACCACTTGGCGGCGTTGAAAACAGTGCCTCTCTAGAGCACGACGACCAACAAAGATCCCGTCGGTTGGCGCCGCTACGTGGGAGAGGAGTGCGCTCCGCTGGTTGGTAAAAGGGGAGTGGTAAACGAGAGGGTGAGTCAAACTTTCCCCTCTTTTGCTAGCACCCTCTCTTTACTCCTTTTCTCTTTCTCTCTCTCTCTTACACACATACACTATTTCTATTTCTCTTTCTCGTTTCGTCCTTTTCGTACTTTCTATCTGTTTCTCCCCCTCCTCTCTCTCTCACCCTTCCCCACACGACACCAAAACCAGAGTAGGGGGTTTCTCGTTTTACTCGATCTTGCGTATACTCGTCGATCGTTCCATCCTCGTTCTTCCTTCTCCGCCAGGAACTGGCGGGGAGTCGAAAGCTTTTCTGGTGGGAGCTAGAGGGAAGGGGGTATATTCAGCAGCTTCCCACCAAAAGTCCCTGGTGGGGGATGGTTAGGCTCGATACGCTTTTCTCAACACGCGTCGCGCGATCTCGGTGCCGCGTGCGCTACACTTTTCCGGATAACAGATTCGTTATTTTGTTTATAAGTAAGAAAATAAGGGAAAAATTTTTCTTCCAATTTATTTGATAACTTTTCACGAGATATATTTCTTTTTAAAAGAGAAAAAAGAGCGAGAGAGAGAGAGAGAGAAAACAAGTTAAAATTAGAGTACATCGACAGGAAATCTCGATAAACGAAAACAAAAAAGAACAAAATAAATAAAGTGACGTGATTGATCGGGATTTGATCTAACCACTCTTCAACGAAAGTTTTATCATCGAGTAACATTAAACATGCTCGTTCGAAAAAGGAGAAAAAATGTATCGAGAAAGGCTCACGCGGTGATGACGCGCTTCTCGAAACTGTTCAATCTTATCGTTCGCGCCAAGTGTTTGCAATACGCCGTACTTGTAAACGATAACGCGACTATCGTATCGAAAGGTGTCAGGCTGAAAGGCGCGATGCGATAGCGTCCTTCGACCGGTACCAGAATATCGTTCCGAGTTCGTGAAATCGATCGGTTTTGTGGTCGGTTAAGGAGAGACAGACAAACAGACAGACAAATAGTAACAAAAAGAAAAAATGAGATTAGGAGAGTGCAAGAGAGAGAGAGAGAGAGAGAGAGAGAGAGAGAGAGAGTAAGAGAGAAAAAAATAAAGGAAAAAGATAGACAGACTCCGAACAGTCGCTCGACGAGATGAGCACACGAGGCTGCTCGTTTAAAGGCATCTCTTTTATCGTTTCATTCCCTTTAAAAGGGACGAGAGAGTACCTCTTGCGAAAAAAAAAATATAAGAGCTCTTCGATATCGTAAACACACGATTTGTCTTCTAACTCTTCTCTTTCGTTTTTCTTCACTCCTCGATTGATCTCTCTTGTCGGGGGATTTGTTTTTCAAGCGAAACACTTAACCGTTCACCAAACGAACGTACGAACGAACGAACGTAGGGTAAAACGTGGAAGAAGAATGACCGATAGACGACAACGACGACTATACGCCGTGCAAAAGCACCAAGAACGAACGATACTCGGACACGAAATTAATCTCGTACTCCCACGCAGAATTATAAGAACGTTCGATGTACGTATACGACCGTTAAAGAAAATACACGTACATGTATCGGTACACTCGCTACGATACGCTTCCGATAAAACTTCCTCTAAGAACACTGCACGTTGTTCAAATTGAAATAAATAAAAAATAGAAAAAGAAGAAACATTTGTATTAGAAATAAACCGATAAGAAAAAAGAAAAAAAGAAAAGTAGAAGAAGAAGAAATAAAAGTCAAAGATATACTAGCAGTTTTGTATATTAAACGAGGAGGAGCGTATCTCGAGAGAGGGTTGACACGCGTTGAACTGGCGAAGTTGCGATCGGTGGTCTCTTCGAACCGCTCGCCGTTTTCCCCTTCGATACTTTGAACGGGAGCACTCTCATCTTCCTCCCTACCACCAGCATCGATACGATACACTCACCCCTACCCTCCCACCGTTTCTCGCCTTTCGCGGAATTCCGGAATTCCGCGCGTCACTAGCTCCACCTTGTATTACCCCTCCGCGAGAGGCGCGAAACCGTTTTTCGAACCCCGCCTAGTAGTTCGACGGAACTCTATGATAGAGAAAGAGATAAAAAGAGTGAAAGAGCGATATACCGTGAGGGGGTGGTAAAAGAGAGACTTAGTAATAGTGTAGGGGATGGGTGAGGGGTAGTTGCAAGAGGGGAAGAAAGATCGCGCGGAAAAAGCCGAGCAGGCGCGAGCCACTCGCTCTTTTTCCCACTTCTTTCGCGATGCAAACACGCCGCGCGCCGTAACTCCGCCCCCATTCGATGAATCTACCCCCACCTTCTTTATCCTACTCAGCAAACTTCCTATTTTTTTTTACTCTTTTTTTCTTTTTCTTCTTCTCCCCTCCCCTCTCCCCCTCTTCAACCTCCCCACCCATAGATTTTCCGTCGAGCATCGTCGTCCGTTAACGCAAAAGAAAGATAGACGCGTGTCGCGCCAGCTGGCGCCACTGGCTATATTTATCGCCATCTGTCGGCAGTTGCTAACCCGATACGGCGGATCCTATCTCTTTAACTTCAACGTTATTGTTTCTTCTTCGATATATAATTACTAGTTGAATTTTGTCAACTCTTTGATTAATAATTTATTACCCACATTTGTTCTTTACTATTTGTTTTGTCTTTTACTTTAAAATTATGAACTTTAATTTTAAGATTTTTGTAACTACTTTTTCAAAATTATTTTATGATTATTGTTATTGTTATTATTATTATTATTATTATTTTAAAAATAATGGAATTGTTTAGAACGTTTTACTATTTTTGTTTTTATTAAAAAAGTACGTTGATGTTTTTGTTAGTAATAATTTGAGATTAGTTGTATACGAATGATACGCATCATCCCTTAATAAATTGTAGTTCCCTAAGAAGTTCCCATACCGATGTCTGATACGCGTCAAAATTAGGGATGAAATTGTCGTCGATAAAAGCGTCACCTAGAATTTTATGCTTACCGACGTTGCATTTAAACGTCTGGGAAGTACCGCGTGCTAGTGACATCTCTCGGTGGGTAGTTTTCTTGAAAAATTGCAGTCTTCTAAAAAAGATAGTGATATAATGACAATTTAGTAATTTTTTTTTAGTAATTGGCAATATTTTTTAGTAAATCAACTTTCAATAGTTTTTATGTTCGATTAAATGTGAATAAAAGTTCTTTCTTCGATATAAAAAAGGAGAAACAATTTCGTAAATACAATCGCTTTTTTAAGCGTGTCGATAAAGAAGAAATCTGCTAGGGGTGAGTTCTAATAAAATCCTTCGTATGGCGGTAGATTTCTAAAATTTTCCAATATCTTAATTGTTTCTAAGTTTTCTGCTGTATTAAAAATGAAAAATTCCAATTAAAGCAAAGATTATTAAAAAATATATTACGGAATATATTTATCTTCCTTAGGTCTGTAAACTCATGAATGTTAAGATTCAAAAGACCCTTTCGAAAAAATAATAAAATACACTTCTTGGGTTTTAATTATGCTTCGCGTAACTTCAACAAGCGAGTCTTTAAAACATCAAGTTGGTTATTTGTGTAGATAGGAAAAACGATGCCGCTTACGATCATCTCTCCGATATTTCTGCTTCCGTAGATTTGTTCAAGAATAAGAAATCTAATTCGAGCCGCGCGAGTTCGAGTTCATTAAAGACACGCCTTGTTTGCGTGCCGCCAGAAGATCGCTTAGCATTCCGTAAGAGAAATAGAGAAACATAGAGAGACACAAACAAGGACAGAAATACGGAATGAGAATGAGAGAGAGAGAGAGAGAGAGTGATGCAGAGACAGAGAGAAAGAGAAAGAAGGAAAAAAATACGACGAGCATCGAGGCTGCGGTGTAAAGCGGCATAACGCACAAGTGACCACCGGCACGATGATAATTATGACGCCGCAACCGATAAAGATCTTTTCCTTCGTTGCTAACAATTACGCGTGTGGGATCGCTGCGGCCATTACCGTCGAGAGAAAACAGGGCACGTTTACGCTTCCGGCAATGGAAAAGAACGGGACAAGACAAGACAAGACAAGGCAAGACAAGACAAGACAAGACAAGAGGGAACGTCACACTGTCATGGATCTCCTTGGCCGTTAAAAATATGAGGGAAAAAATAGAAGAAGAAAACGAACGAAATGCCGAGCTTCTAAGAATTGCCATTTTACGATAATAAACAGCGGATCTTAGAGATAAGGTGTCATCTTATTTTTCCTTAAATGCATCTTTCTAATATATATATACCATAATATTGATATTAATCGTTAAGATTAATGATAAATGAATTAAATAGAAAAATCATTAGATGGATCATCATACACAGATATGTATATACGTAGATAGGTATAATGGACAACGATAGAAGATCGTTTATCGGAGCTTGAATTACGAAAGGGAGAGACGATGGCTAGGACCGTAAGCGTATTCCAGGAACGACTAATTCAATCTAATGACACGGGCTTACAAGTCCGATCCGTGGCCCGATTGGATGCCAACGGCGTTTCGCAATATCTGTAAGGGCATTGGACGAGAGCCACGCGGCACCCCGTTGAAGCGTTCTCGCATAGTCAAGCGTAAGAGCCGTTGGATTACGCGCCGGTAGTCCTGTCGGTAGCCGTAATTGATTTCGTTTAAATAGCTAAACGCATCGATTTTCAACGGCGCCTCGTCTACGCCCAAGTTGTTGCGAATTTACGATAATAGCCTGAGCGAAATCCGAAATAGGTAACCGATCATAATAATAATAACGGATACACTTGTCTATTCTAACAATAACTACTTTGAAAAAACTTCAATATTTTTATTTCTCCATTTTCCAAATGGTATTATAGAAAAGAATGAATAGTTTCTATCCATTAGGTCGGTGGAATTTTTCTTTTAGCTTCTAGTCGAGCCGACGCTCTCAAAAAGCGGATTTTAGGAGGGCCCTTCTCAGAGATTGTAGAGTCGACCTACCGAAAAAGGGATGATCACGCCTCATAGTTTTTTTTCTATCAGAAATGACCGGTCTTTCCCGCGTTATTATAGGATTATCAGCGTTTTTTTCTTCTTCCTTTTCCCTACCTGCTGCCGCCATATACTCCACCCTATTTTCTTCTATCCCTCATGAAACACAAACTTTTCACGGTCTCGATTACGTAGCTTTGCTTAAAGTTCCTTTTTTAGATTTACGTATACCTGGGATTTTTGTTCAGCTACCTGAGAATGTTAGGGTCTAGAGACTTTGGGATGTTCTCTCAGGCATCGAAAAGTCGATTTATATCAGACGATTAGAAAGATTTTTCTGAAACTTACGTAGGTATTTTTAAAAGACGATGATCTCACGTCATCGCCTAAGGAAAAGTGACTCGTAACATTAGCAAATGTCAAACGTATGGAAAACGTGTGTGTGTGTATATATATATATATACCTGGCACAATTTTCTATCGTAAGCGATCCGTTTGTATTCTATCAAGTTGCAGCCGACTGGTCTCTCTAATTACACGGTGTATCGTTCAATAATAGCGATGATTACCTCGATGAGGGCATTACGTCGTTCGAGAATAAGCGAGTTACGCTCTGGCAGAGAATTTAATTGTACTCACGTCTTTGTGTTAAAGAGTCATCGATGTACATCTACGAAAGAACAGACAGGCAGAAAGAGAGAAAGAGAGAGAGAGAAAAAAAAGTAGACAAAGAAAATAATTTTTTAGCACGTTGCAAAAAAGAGTCTCTCATTATGAAAGCCCATAGTCCGTTGTTCGCGTGAAATGAAGCAATCAATTTTATCGCGACATCGCCATTTAAGTATCGACGAGGATGACGTAGGACGAGTAAGACGACGAGTTTTTAATACAACAGCTACTAAATCCACCGAACATTCTCAGGCGCCTTTCGCTTTATCTATGATATTTACGATCGTTCGCTAACGGTACGTACCATTTCTCGTTGGAAGATTTTCTTCGGCGGGCTCCGTTACGTTTTACGATCGGTCCACGCGTAGTAGAGAGTCGTCGTGGCTAGGAGGAGTTACTTGGAACCATCTAGGCGTTGCGTCGAATCAACAAGAAAATGAAAAAAAAAGAAGAAAAAAACATACAAAAATATAGAGAAAGTGAGAGAGAGAGAGAGAGAGATAAATAGAAACACATAGATGATAAAGAATAATACGAAACGTTTGCACCACGTGTGTCACTTGTGCTGTGTATAACATCGAAGCGCGTGCAAGGCAGCTGGTATAAAACTGACCTGTACCCCGATGCTCGCTGCCTTCCTTTCCTATAGTTTTTTATTCACTATTCTCCCCTCTCTCCCACATTCTTCCCTACCCATCTTTCTCAAACTCGCTTTATCTTTCACTCTATGCACCCACGCAACTGAAAGACAAAAAAGAAAAAACAACTGCTTTCCTTTTTTGGTTCTACGAAGATGAAAGGGAGGAAGGGCAACCAAAAAAACCGGCTCTTCAAAAATTTATCTTGGTTCTACTGACAGAGGTTAAAACTTACACAGCGCAACTTTTTTTTTCTTTTTTAAAGAAAAGTATACGAGATACTAGGGGAGGATAGTTCGTTGATATTTCTAGTGCAAGAAGGATACCTCGTTATATATATATATTTACATATACATATATACATATATACATATCTACCTACCTACCTAGCTATCTTCCTATTTTCTACCTTCCAACTCGTTATTATGTTGGAAGAATCGAAAGAAGAATCGAAAGAAGCATCGAACGCATCGAAGAATTGAGGGAGGTATAGGCGAGAGAAGGAAAGATGGCGCATACCGGAAACACGAAAGGGTCGTTACCGTATACGAGTCGCTATCACGAACGGCATACAAACAACGTCGTACCACGGAAATGTCCCCTTACGTACGATTCTCTCTTCTTACTCTTTTTCTCTTCTCTTCTCTTCTATTCTATCAGTGTTCTCTCTTTCTCTCTATCTCGTGCTCGCTTTCTCTCCACTCAACGGCTAAGATCGTAAAAGTCCGGTTAACAGCCATGCTTGGCAGACGATCGACGATTTCGAAGCGACGGAAGAGCCCTCCAACGACCGGAAAACGATCCGACACTTTATCGGCTACGAGCTATATCACAATTTTACCCTTTTTCTCATCGAATATCCTAAGAATCTGTTGGGATAAAGTTATCTCGAATATCTCTATGAATTGTTTCACGATGTGGATAGAGGACAACTTTAAAATAAGATAATTACTTTTCTAAGCTTACCCAGTTGTTGTTTTTACATTTTTCTTCCTTTTTCTCGTTTTCTCCCCAAATTGTACTTTTCTTTTATGTATATGTATATAGGAATCAAGAAAAAAAATAACAGTGGACTGACTGGACCAGGAATCGAACAACGAATCTTTCGGTTGCTGGACGAATGCTTAAATCCACTGAGCTATCCAAAATCCTGATCATTCTTCTCTCACGATCACTATTTAAGTTTGATGTTATAATTGCATTTCCAGACGTCGAATCCTACATATATATATTTTCTTTTTTAACATTTGGCTCCGTTTAGTATCGTGTAAATTACTTAACTTTAGTTCCCATGGAAAATATTTCAGTTCTGAGTCTTCTTTTTTCCTTCTCATTCTCCCCCATTTTTTCGAATGGATCGTTGCGTTTCATTTCTCATCAGTTCAAGGAAGGAAAAAAAAAATAGAGAAGTTTTTCTCGAAATACGTTGGAAAAGAAAAGTCACATAGTTTTGAAGGATCTTCAGGTTCAGAAATAAGATCGCGGTTGGTTTAGAATGAAGATTGTAGACTGATGTGGCCTTAAGATTTAAGAGGCTTTGTGTAGCCTTCTTCTTCTTCTTCTATCAGCAGACGTAGGCGAAGGGAATCGTAGTATAGAGTCGAATGCATAAACTTCGTTTTATATAGGGTCTCTTTTTTCTCTAGGGGCCGGACGCCGAAATTGGAGAATATTCTTTCTCTCTTTCCCAGAGAGATAGGTGAAAGAAAGAGAGAGAGAGAGAGAGGGTTGTAGATTCGAGATATCGAAGGCGTAGCATTTCTGCTCCGGGACTGACAGGTGGATAACGCCTATAATACGTGGACCCTCGTGGTCTAACGGATTATCTAAAACGAAAGAAAGATCCTGAGCATCCTCCTATCTCTAGTTTTTTCCTTCCACTTAATTCCTTTCAAACGAAATTCTCTCCCAACGCTCGTCGAGTCATGTTTTAAATTATTTTCGTCTCTTTTCTTTTTTTTTAAATTAATGCTTATCATTAATATTGATTAACACATTTTTCTTTAAAAGAAAAGATAAAATAAAATAAGATAAAGAAGAAGAAGAAGAAGAAGAAGAAGAAGAAGCAAATAGAAGCAAGATATAACGAAAACCTTAGAAAATAAAAATCTTTTGAAGGTTAGACGATTTTTGTTATGTTTGTTTCATGGTTGGCACATGTGTCTGACGAAACCTTGCTTGAGTATTTCTCTGGTCTGGTCTGGTTTGGTCTTGTCTAGTCTTCTCTAAAAAAAAATTCAACGTGTTGGAAAAACTCGTTTGAAAAAAAAAAACGATCAAGACCAAAACGACGAAAAATAAGAAGAAAAAGAAAACGACGATGAGAAGAGAAGAAACCCCTCGTCAACGTACGTTTACGTAGCGATCCTTTCGGTCTGTTTTTCTTTTAATTGTGCCAACACGTTGTCCTAGCCACGTTACACAGGTGGATAACGGTATGAGGGAGAAAGAAATAGAGATAAAATAACTAGAGAGGGTAGAAGAGGATAGAAATAAAAAAGGGGGAGAGAAAGAAAATGAAAGAGAAGAAGAGTCTGGAAGAGTGGAGAAGAAAAAATAAAGAGAAAGTCCCGACGAGGTTGGCAGCTGTTTCGTCGTGTTTTGTATGTATGTATGTATGTATGTGTGTACGTACGTACGTATGTATGTATCTCGTACGATACCACAGCACAGCTTTTGTACATCCTGACAATTTTTCCCGTTCGCTGTGTCCGGACGATTACGTCGACGACGTCGTCGGGAGAAAGGTTGTGGCGCGAAATTAAATTCCTAACGAATTCCATTACATCTTTCCTCTCAGCTCTGTGGCAGAAACTTTGCAGGTTACGAAAGCGAAAGTGAAAAAAAAAACAAGAAGTACGAGAGAAGAGGAAGATGGGAATAAGAAGGGGATGTTGCGAGTTCCTAGGATGGGCAAAGAGAAAAAAAAAAAAGGAGCAATTCGTGACGAGTGCGGAAGCGGATGTGGCGGCGTCGAAGCCAACGACGCGCCGGTCGAGCAAACGTTTCGACGTCGTAAATTAAACTGCAAGAAAATCAAGCCAACGACGCTTAAGTTCTTCTTTTTTTCTTTTCTTTTAAACCGAACGTCAAAACGGCCCCTTTTTATTCGGACCCATAATGATTCACGATCAACGTGATCGTGATATTGATCAGATATAGATTCGCGTTGATGTATCAATTAAATCGTGATCCACGTGTATAGAGATATTCTTTTTTAACGTATAAGAAAGTTAAGTGAATAATTAACGAGCAACTGTATTCACTTTTTCACATCGATTATTTTCTTGCTAATTTACCACGATTCAATGATATTATAATTAACTCGGTAAAAAGAAAAAAAAAGAAAAATAGCGCGTAAGCATCGATTGTACTTTTTTTACTTTTAATTGCGAAGAAAGTTAAAAATAAGAAAAAAACTCACATACACACACAGTAAGTATCTGTAGAGAGAACTGTACGTAGTATAACATTTATGAGAAAGTAGGAGGATATACCTAATATCAAATTATAAGATTATAACAGATAGGAAAAAAAGGAAAGAATAGTAGGGAGGGAAAATAATGTAAATGAGTTTAGTATATTACATCGATACACCCGTGAATCATTCTTTTTCTCTTTATTCCTTTTTTTTTATTCTGGTAAAACCACAAGAACGGTTGGTTCTAGCTTACCGTGGAAAAAGTATGCATCCTGACGTTAGTGAGTTATGCAATGGGCGGCCAACGAAGTAGAAGCCACGAGCGATAATACGTAGCAGAGCGTTAATGAGTAACGTCGGCCAGTAATGAGTAATAAAGGCATTCTTTTGCACAATTTCGCCTTTCTACGAAGCCCACCATTTCTCTTTCGCTTCATCTCTCTCTCTCTCTCTCTATCTCTCTTGATGTCGATAAACTTCATAATGGGTTGCCTTCGGGAAGATGGCTCGATCCAAAAGGATGTATCCTTTTAAATGATACTTATCCTTGTTAAAAGGGTATACCTTGTACATACTAATATCACCCATTATTTCTCTCCGATATAATTTATATATGATCGATATTCATGAGCATTGACTTTTTAACAAATTATCTGACTTATTTCCTGAACCTGACTTAAGACGAGTTTAACGAGCAATTCATTTTATCATTTTAATTCGATTTATAAAATAATAATAATAATGATATGTTAAGGATTTGCTTTCTTTTCTTTAAAAACAAATTGCGAAACTAACGTTAAAAGTGATGATTATTCGAACGGTCTTTTGAGCAACGAAGAGATCAAAAGTTGACCGAAAGGGTTTTACTAAAGAAAAGCAAATAAACGAGTGTCTGCTTGAAGGAATAAAAGTCGCCGTCTATTCGGGAACATAAAATCCACTGAAAGAACTCTACTCTTGGTGTATTCATCGTCGTCGATATCCTACCGTACGGACCCATAAATTACATCCCTTTTGCTAACCTCACTCGCCACGGATCTGAACTTTCTTGCTACTGGAAATGTTCCGCGTTAAAGTACACGATGGTTCAAGCTAAGCCTTGCGAACGATGCAATGAACAAGGTTAAACTTTGCTATCGAGTACTCTTATTTTCTTTCGTTTTGTGTGGATTCTTGCTAAAATAAATAACACCATGAAAAATAGAGAATTTATTTAACATGAAATATAATCTTACCTGATAAAAGAAAATATGAAATAACGCAAATAGAAATGGAATAGAAATGGAATAGAAAACGTGGAAGGGATGGAATATGGGGAAGAATGTGCATCCTGTGGTATCTAATCATCATTTTTTTCTTCTTCTACGAAATCCGGTATTTATCTCGAAGACGTTAAAAAATGAAAGACACAGCTAGTTGTGTCGATAGAAAAGAAGGACTGGTAGTTCGAAAAGAATAAAAATAAGAAGAAGAAGATGATAGCTACTACGAAGACGACGACGAAGAGGAAGACGAAAAGGACGATGAAGAGGATGAAGAAGAAGAAGTAGAAGAAGAAGAAGAAGAGGTCGTAAAATGTAAACGCCGGATGTGCATACGTTACATCGGTTCTAACGACCGATCGTAAAGAAGCCGACGGCGTATCCACAAGGTATTGACATTTATTTAAATATCTCCATCTGTTCCCGTGTAAAATGGCTAGCGTGATAGAGCAACTGATATTAATAAGTAAAAGAATGAACCGCATACGAAACGGTCAATGCGTTCTATAACTACATATCAAACAACTTAATAACATAAGAACCCCATATCGAGAAAAAAAAATTACTGCTAAATTAACATTGAATCGCCTTATATAAAATCGTCATAAAGATGAATTTTAATGATTTTTTTTCTGTTTTTTCTTCTTTTTTTTTTCTTTTATTCATAGCTCGTCTTTCGTCATAGACTAACTTCAATTATCTTACCCGTATCGGTAGCAGAGAATGTAAGAATAATTCATACCACAGCACAAATTATAGCTCGAGGGATTCATAACGATAAACTAGTTTAATACATTATGTACTAGAATATTGAAATTGTCATATCAAATATAATAGTTCAACTATTATTACACACACATACACACACACACACACACACACACACACACACACACCGGTCAGTATTTATATTCTGTATATATTATATGAACGATGTCGTATTTTAGAAAATTGGTATCGTTTAAACTAGAATATATATTATACATATGCTAATATATGAGTCAAACATTAGATTGATAAGTTTCTTCTTAATAAGATCTCTCTCCTTATATTTGCAACTAATACTATCTTTATTACTTATTTAACCAATGCATGAATATTTTTTTTATCCATCTTATAATAAGCATTATAAATAACTACTGAAAGTATTAAAGAGAAGAAGGAAAATAAGTAGAAGAAGAAGAAGAAGAAGAGATCCCAAGAAATATTATAGTTATTAAAAAGTCAAGGATGAAACTGGTCGATGAAGATCTTCACGAAGATTAATGAAAAATCAAACGAAGTAATGAACCGAGAAGTTTAACAATTTGTCAAGCTCTCAGCTGTTCATTGATTCTTGCTGGATCTCGAGGTCGATCGAAATGGAGATAGGTTCGATTGTTAATTGCGTTATTTCGTAAGGATAAGAAATATGTAATTATTTTGTCGTTTAGTGCTATTGCAAATGAATGTCTCACCTTCTTAACCAATCGATCTCGGGGAAGAAATTAACAGGATTTTACCTTCCATTTCGCTATAATAGGCTTTTCATGACACGTACACTGACTTTTTATACGGTCGGATACAAATAATGAGCTACGTTAAATAGACTTTCAGATACGATTACTTTCCAGTCATTTCTGCTAGTACCATTTTGAAAAGTTCTACGTCTTTTTGCAAATATTCTTCATCAAACTATTTCGTCATTTCGAAATAGAATTACGTTGGTAAATCAAGACGTAGTTTGGACATTTCTATTATACCCTAAGCGAACCTTAAATCTCTTTCATTCTCTTTCTCTTTCTTTATTTCTTTCTCTAAGATTGAAATACGTTTCTTACGAGCGGTCATTATAATAATCGAGTCTCGTAAAGTACTTAACGATTCCGTACGCCACGTCAAACCGACAAATCGTGTTTTAATAGAATCGTCGTAGCGTAATTTAACTCGTCGAGGAAACACGCGGGATCATAGACGTTGTGTATCATGCTACGAATGAAAAGCAATAGACTCTAAGCGTAAAAAGAAAAGGGTAAAAAAAGTATTTGCATTAGAAACAATGGGTGCATTTATCTTTTCAGTCCTGTACGGTTATGTACATGTTATACTTTCTTACCGTTTCTCTTATCCTCCTTCTCTCCCTCTCGAGATTATCGATGAATATTATACCGATGTATATTTTTTCGATGACACTTTACAACGATTCTTATAATTTATTATGACAAAGATTAAAATATCATACATACATTTATATTCAATATTACTTTATACTTTTTAAAGTTATAGTATTTAATTAATTTTTTTTGTACCGAATTCTATTTTGAATAGACTATCCTCGAAATACGTTGTAACTCTGATTTAAAGTTTTCTATTGGTAAAGTACTTAAGCTGTCTTAACAGAATATTTTTATATGTAAATCTAAAAGAAAAGAATAATAATAAATAAAATAAAATATAATAGGTAGAAAACCGTAGGCACGATTTTCACTAAAAGATATATGCGTAAGATTAGTTAACTCGACATGTATTCGGCTATGCGAACTCTAGCAAAGTCTAGTATCGCTATGCGAGATATTCGACACACCCTCATAGAGAGCGAGCTCTTATTTATCGTCCCTCCTCAGGAGTGGCGCACGATCAGCTCGTCGGTCGTCTCGTTCCTTGCCGATTTCTTTTCAAGATTTATCAATCTTTCGATTACGTTGGCACGCCGATGTCGACGTGCTCGTAGCTTCTTGCTTTTCTTAGCAAGTTGAGAGCCGGCCGGTAATAAGGAGCCCTCTCCTCTCACCATGGAAACGAGCGAGGTCGACGGTACTTTATGGGGGTCGCGTTCCCACTTGTGCAACCGCTTCATAGTTAAAGTGTTACACGAATGCATATAAGCGTCTCTCTCTTTCTCTCCTTCCCCTCTTCGTCCTCCTTCTCTTTTACCCTCCCATTCTTCTATACTCGTTATACTTTCTAGCCACAACTTTGTCCTTTACTTTTCTTTATCTGCGTTTCTCGCTTCTTCCTTTACCTCACCCTTTTCAAACGATTCCTTCACTTTTTTCGAGTCCCTTCTCTGACTCTTAATATATCTTTTTTTTCCTTTTATCTCTATTTTCAATCTTTTATTTCAATATTTGTATTCGTAATTCCTTATATAATACTTTCACGCACTAAATTTTTTTTTTTCGTCGTTAACTACTAGTTGGATTTTCTTTTTCCCATATATTTATGTTCTATCGTCTATTTCTCTTTCGGTAAATATTTTTCTTTCACTTTTTATGGAATAATATTGGAATGTATTGGAATGTATTGGAAGAGCGATGATTTTTCCACGCTACCGTTTCTATTTTAATAAATTAATCAGAGATATTTTCCGTTAAACGCAAAATACGATTTTCATGCTCTCACGAACGGTTCGATTTAACTTGAGCTCATGTTAAATCACCTAAGAAACTTCCCGGTGAACTCGACTTAATTCAATATTTATCAAGAGTTGTTCGTCCGCTCATGGATAACGCGAGCTAGTAGATTTGTGCAGTCGCTATCGGAATATCGCGAAGTCCGTTTAACCGCGTATCTATGTACGTTTAAGCAGAAAACGTAGAGCGACATTAAAGCTTATTAACTCTGCGACAGTGATCGATTATATTCGTGGAAAGACCGAGTTCTTATACATTCGTTTCGTAATGATAATCCTCCGTAGGTTAACATTTTTAATATTAATCACACTGTCATAATTAATCTCAAATTATTTGCAATATAATGATTGTATATGATTAGCATGTATTAAGATAAATTCATTTGTTAAAAAATTTTCATGTTCAATTTTTTTTTTTAATACATATATACATACATACATACATACATATTTAATACTTACACGCAACTTCTTGATTCCCACGTAAAAATGAAAATGAATATATATATACAATGAGATTAAATAATAAATATTTAAATACAAAGAAATTGAAACAAAAAAAGGAATAAAGAAAAAGAGAGGTAGGCGGCTCACGAGCAATGCTCGGCGACTTTATCGTTTATTAATCGTGCGACTGTGATCGATTATCTCGAGCGAGAATGGCCATTTCCACGCGGAGGATAGCAATTACGACCGGTTCCGCAAAGGGTATTATTAGGTGCGCCCGCCTTCTTAAAACCGAGTGTTCGTTAAGAGAGGAGAGCTCTTGTGCTTAGGAACTAGCAAGAGTAATCGCCAGTCCTAAGACGACAACGACAACCAGTCGACAAGAGTCAGTCTCGATTTTCTCTCATTCTTCTAACACGCCTGGATTGATTTATAAAGTATTAATTGTGGGGATGAAACGAAGAACCACATCCTTGGCAAATTGAAATCTAAGAAAAAACGTATCGCGTATTTCATTTTGCATACTGTTTGTTCCCCTTTTAGAACCTACACGTATAATTTAAAACAACGTGTCACGATGTTGCCAGCATGATAATGAAAATTAATAATGTTACGTTAAATTGTTTGATTCGAAAGAAAAAGAAAAATGAAGAAATAAAGAGATAGGGAGAGAGAGAGAGAGAGAAAGGTGGTGCATTTACAATTGAAATTGCAAGGAATTACGTACGATCGATTTATCGAATGAGAAACTTTGCGGTTTACTCGCCCTACTCATAAATATACAAGAAGATTGATTTTCCTTGTTAAAACGATCATAAGTAGAGAGTCTAATTTCGCGCGACACGCTCGATTTCCATTAGATTTCGATATGAACACCTGGAAACACCTGAACCCTTTCCTCCGCCCTGCCTCCTTAGAACCATGCGTTCTCTTTCGTTCTCTCTTCCTCTTTCTTTTCCTTTTCTATATCTATTTCCGTTCTAAATGAACGGTAAGAATGTAATTAAACGCGGTTATTAGCTGCCTTACCGGATAGTAGAAAAATCGATACTTAAAGTGTGTATCTCGCACTCGTCGACAGGTTTTAATTACATCGCGAGTAAACTCGCAGCACGGAATCAACGATTCACGCTCTAATTCTCGATGTATGGGTATTTATGCTTACGCATGTGTATGTACGTACGTGCGTGCGTATGTGTGTGTGTATACATGTGCATACATGTATTTATATATATATGGTTCCATATGGGCCCTGTACATATACAGCTTTAATAAACACAGGTGAACCTATACGATGCATTCATCTTGAAGAACATAAAAATATGTTTCGCCGAATCGACTTCGACCTTGATGGTATTTCAACTTGATACCTTGTTATAGCTAGCGTTACGGCTCAACGCGTTGAAATGTCCGATGTTTTAGTTTTATTCTATCTCTTTTTCCCTCTTTCTATTTTTATTTAATTTCTTTTAATGATCACTGGTTGCCACGTCGATCAAAAGCGTAAAGCAAATCGTATTATTTTGTTGTTGTTGTTGTCTATTTGAAAACGATCCGAGTACTTTCGTTGAATCATTTCCTTTTATACCAGGCAAATTGATAAATAACGTTTAGATAGTTAGAGTAAGATAGATAGATCCGAAGAAAGATAATTACACAATGCTATGTTATGATTAGAAAATCATTCGTATTTAACGTACTTGCAATTAATCGATCTGTAAATTGATCTTTAATCGCGAATTTCCTCTGTCGGTGGATATTTATTTCTTTTTTTCCTTTTTATCTTTCATTGCCTTCGTTAACTGCGTTTCCCAATGTTTTATTAAAAATATGATTATTTTCAATGGGTTTATAATGCGAGCAACGTTTACCATTGCGATATCCTAACCCATAAATACGGACCTTAGAAAACTCGGCATTTCAAACTATTATTTCTTTTATTAATTGCAAACTATTTGTCGCAATTAAATTGTCGTCGTTTCTTGGAAATACAATCGTGTTTGAGTGCTTGATACGTACAACAAAGTATACTTTAAGTATATAGGAAAAAAAATAAACGTAAACGTGGACGGCGATAATATTCTTGAATGGACCGAGGTGGAGGAGAAAAGTAGAAAAATAGAATAAGTAATAGTAGAAGAAGAAAACGAATAAGAATAAGAAGAAAAAGTAAGCAAGTCTCGAGACGAACGTCGATACAAATTTTCCACGGATGATCCTCTGCCGATCCTGGCATTTATTCTACTTGTCTCTTGACTCTCTCGTACCTTAGACGATCTTCACGATCTCTCCTAGGTATATAAATCAAGTGAAGGAATAGCGACGGTCGTTCCTCACGGCGACCTTTCGCTCGAGCTAGAGGCACTCGTTTGCAGAATTTATTGTCTTACGTCGCGGGAAGCTATGTTTATTAGACGCAAGATCGATCCTTTTTCTGTTCGTGGTATCGATTCTCGTTTCTTCTCCGATCTTTGATTTATCAAAACGAAGAAAAAACAAAAAAACCTCCCCAGAATAAGTGTTTCCCCTTCGATATTTGATGTAAGTAAGTAAGTAAGTAAATAAGAAAGGGGGTAAATTATTCTACAATTTTTTTCTTTACAACGATTCGTCTTTGGAATTATCATCTTTTGAAAACACTTTCATGAATGTATCGAAAATAATACGAGACAAACGAATATAGATTAAATCAATAAGAAAACGAAATAATTTTGTCATTTTAGATCGAAATTAAACGTTGTTACACGACTAGCGTGAAACGTTTATGATTATTACGCATTTATATTATCATCGTCTTATTCGTATAATTACAAGTCTTGGAAATTCCAATACATTTAAGTGGATGTTTTAGGACACGATTAAGCAGCGATATACCTTCAAATCGATGTTCCCCAAGGAGAGGAGTCTCTCTCTTTCTCGAGAAAAAGAGAAAAAGAGAGAGAGAGAGAGAGAGGTGTGAGGTTAAACGATCGACAAAACGATAAGGCTAATGAGCTGTTACGAGCCTTTCTCTATTTTATTCTCTCCCCCTTTTGCTCGGTGTAGTTAACCTTTATACACTCGCAATTTTCAAAGCCCTTGTTGAACGTAGACTTTCTCCGTCTTAAGCGTCGAGAGTTCGCCTAATTACTGAGAAATATAAACGACGAATCTCTTTGCATATCCTTTAATAAACTACGATATTTTCCATCCATCACCGAAGATTTAAACGACGTTTATAGCACGCACACACACAAACCGTTTTTCTAATCAATAAGAAATCAATTTTAATCGTTCTTAATTTCAATATTCTCGTCATGAGATTCTTTTAACACGCTACTACTACTACTACTACTACTACTACTATCTGTGCATAAAATGTTTTTCCAATAGCGCGTTAGCGGAACAAAGTTTATTTTAACATTCGAAACTTCGGTGCCTTGTCGTTCGATTTTTATATCGATTATATAAAAAGAAAGAAAAACGAGATAAACATTTAAACTCGCCTACCTATATCAATAGCCTTTCGTTCGCTTCAAATTTATTAAGGAAAGTTTAACTTTATCATGGTTGGTTAGTTCGTTGTAATCATTAATTTCATAGGATTGCCGAGCGAATTAGTACGAGCTTTAAAACGTTGACGCACGATTAACGAGCGAAAGCGGCAACCCTCCTTGACTAACTTTTTCTTTATATCTTTTTAACCCAAACGTGTATCCCTCTGAAAAGGATTCAAATTACAAAACCAAAGTTGTTACTGCGATATTTAAAGTACCCTACGTGTTAAAGTTTTCAAACTAAATAATCTAATAATCTTTTTACAACACCATTATCGTGAATGATATCTAATTACCATGAATATTAAAAATAACTCAACAAATATCTAAATAATTCGAGATAAATTTAACTAAAGTATCTACGATAAATCCCTTGGATTTTAAGATTATTTTCTCTTTTTTTTTATTTTCTTATTTAATCTTACTTTCTCATCAATAAGAAGAGCTTTTATCTAATCGTGTTCTTCCCGTTTTCTTCTTTACCCTATATATATACACGTGCAACTTTAAAAAAGTAAAGTATAGATAATAAGGGCATTAGAGTAGTGGCAGTGGCAGTTAAGTACAACATGACGCACTTTAAAGCCCGCCAAGATCGATGGGTCATTTCCAATAATTATTTTTGATCACGGCGTGACTCGAAGATAAGCGAATAGAGAAGGGTTCTTCCCTATTAGCATAATCACATTATACCGGTGCATTCTGGTTGTGTTTAGGTAGGCCGATCGCGAGTAGGATAAACGAACGTGCCATACTACCAATATGCCACAATGGAATTTCATCCTACGAGCTAGTTGAAAATAGGAGAGTAAGGGGGAAAAGGAGACAGAATGAAGGGGAACTTCTATCCTTTCACTAATATTGAAACGAGTCAATTATCGATATCTTCTTTTCTTATTCTCCTCATCGCCTAATCTGTCGTCCTAATCATTTTTCAATAGAAACATTCTTATTTAACGCATTAGTATGATGAAAATGATAGAAGAAACATCGAAACTCGAGATATATTATAGTGTTGAAATATCTCCGGGATCACGTTGATTTGCTTAATTAATACGATTTCCTCTCCCTCTTCAAGTGTCTCGCTTTATACGGCTAATTAAACACACTACGTGGCGAGGATAATCCCTTTGGAGAATCGATTAACGAGAAAGTGCACTCTCTTACCTAGTCGTTTATTTCATCGATAAGCATTGTACATTTCGTTCCCTATCGACTAGAACTGTTAAGAGAGATTACACGAGGTGGTCAATTTAACTAAAATCACTTGGATTTTTCGATAAATAATGCGTTTAAGAGAAAATATTAAAATGTATGGTTACATTATTCGTAATTGTTTAAAATCTAAAAATTTCCTATAATATATTTCAATAAAACTCGATTGTTTTCTTCTTTAATTATAAAAATACGCAAATCGGATTAGTATTAAAATTCTTGAGAAATATCAAATAATGAAGTACGTTTTATATTTATAATACATAGATGAATAATGTAACATATTTATACATCTAAGAATTTATTATTCAATTTTATATATGCAGAAAGAGATAGATATTAATTATTATGATATTATATGTAGAAAAATGTACATAGACCATTCTGTATTTATCTTTGCCGAGGAGGGAAAGCTTGACGCCCGATTGATTTAATCCTACTCTATATCTGGGATCGTCGTAATTTACGATCTCGCGGAATCACCATGCCCCGTTATATTCGGTCGGCGTTTGATCATTAAATTAGAATCTCTAGTGCTCGCGGTATCTCTTGCTCTTAATTAGTTATCTTCCATATTAGCACAACGAGTAATTCCATAGTGATTTATGAGTAACTTGTATTATAAGTATGCGACTGAGTTACGTACCCGAAGCAAATCTCTCTCTCTCTCTCTCTCTCTCTCTCTCTCTTTCTTTCTCTCTGATGAGCTAGACCAAAGTCCGCAAAACTCATTGCAACGTTGAAATTGAACGACCGACTGAAACGTGAACGTTCCATTCGATCTTTTTGCATCGTAAAACAGTGCGGTTTATCGATACCTCGCGACAACGCGATAATCGCGACCAAGACCTGTATATCTTATGAAATACGAATATAATAACGTCTATGGTTTTGGTCCGCTGACCAATCAACTTTTCTCATATTCAATATATTTATTATTAACTATAAAGGAAAATCTATTTCCCATTTAAAGAAACTATCTCTCTCTTTCCCTCTCTCTCTCTACGTGAAACGCGATCCGATCTTGAATGACCTGCAATGTCTTGTTCCGGCACGTGTCTTTATTCTCGTTCAATGAAAATTAGTGATGACTGATTTAAGTGAACGATATACTAAGTCTACCCACGGTTATTCGAATATAAGTCGTCCACTTATAATTCTCTTTACTCTTCCTTTTATTCCTTCTTCTCATCTTCCACTTCTTTATCTTTTCCTTTGAAAGATCGACTGAGAAAAAGAGAGAAAAAGAAGTGGAGAAGGGTGGAGTAGGAGGGAGGGAAAGGAAAAGGGAAAGGGTTGACAGAAAAGGGAAAGAGAAAGTAAGGTGTAAGCTATCTCGTCGAGTGCAAAGAACCTACGAATCGTTTATCTGATAAATCTCGTAAGTCAAGAACACTTTTGAAAAGCACGCTACCTCGTGCTTCATACAATGGCTTTAACCGTTTTCTACGAATAGTGTCTTGTCTTTCTACCGCGTGTTGTCATCCTCTTATTATTAAATGATTGGACATGTGCAAAGCGTCGCGTTAATTCATTGTACGTTCTTTACAGATTTACGTCGTTGTAATTCCTGAAGATTTTTTCTCCAGATTTCTTCTTTTTCATCTTTTTTCTTTCTTCTTTTTGTATCCGTTAAACTGAAATCTCGAAATATGTAAATATTCAAGCACCAAGAGTGTATGATGAAATAACGTCGACGTAAAAGTATTATAACGTTCAGATTCTTATTCAATACTTTTGAAGTAACCTGTCTTTTTCTATTTTTTTTTTTATTTTATTTTATTTCTGTAACCAGTTGAAATCTATTAAACGTTAAATTTAAACACTGCTACGTTAGAATATCGTAGTCCGGGCAACATCGACGTTTTCTATTAGAAATATGATGATAATAAATTTATAGATGGCGTATATATATTTTTTCGTTTTGGTTTATAGACGTATATGACATACGACAAAGATTTATTAGGGTTTCCAAAGCACGCTTCTTCGAAATCTCTTTTCGCATGCCAAAGTGTTTTCTCTCCTCCTCTTTCTCCTCCTTCTCCTCTTCCTACTGCTCCTCCTTCTCTTCTTACGGAATCGAACAACGTGCAAAAGTCACTAACGGAGGGATCGTAAATCGCGATATGGCTACTTGCAAATGAATGAGAAATGACAATAGCAATGGGGGCAAGCAAGCAAGGGTAGGTCATGCCAGAAACGATCTTCGACCTCTAACGGTACAATCGTTTCAACGTATGTACCTACGTACATGTACACTTATACGTTAGTTCGTTTGTACATTCGTTGGTTGGTTAGTTCGTTCGTTCGTTCGTTCGTTACTCGCATGGAAAAAAATCTTGAATAGGAAATCGTCGTGAGAGTTTTTCGATTCGCAAGAAATGATTGCGAAACTTCTCGGTAGTCGATGCTTACATGCACTCGTCCTGGCAAACGAATTCCAAATCTATCGAGGTATCTCGAAACCCCTATGAGAAACACGTATTACGTTGCAACACTTACTCGTGCGTGCGAAGAGAAAACTCGCCGGCGCCAGATCGACCTCCAAATTCTCGATACCTATCTGAAACGAGATAAGAAAAATTCATTTAATATTAACAATATCGAGTAGTTTTTCTTTCATGCGTCGTATTTATTCGATAGATTTCACTTTTCTTTTTTTTTCTTAATGATATTTTTATATTTAGAAAATTCTTCGCGAATTGTTATTCATATGGGTGAGGGTTTGATTTAAATCGTGCATATCTAACTATGGAGTCAAATGTCAACATGATTGTTCGCGATTTGTACGAGAATTGACGGAATCATTTATTTTAAGGTCATTGATTATCCAGTCGATAGTCGGGATTGACTGTCATGTGCGCTATTATCTCGACTCTACCACATTGTACTTTTAGTACTGTAATTATAAGAACGAACATTGCCCCTCCCTATAATTAATATTATATCGCGGAAGTAGATATTATCTCTGACGTTTTATTAGTTAGAAGAGGTAACCATATAGAATAATTCATTTATATTTTATTAGTTCTTTTTTTGTTTTTATGAAAGATTAAAATTGATTAAATGATTACAACTTCCGCGGGGACTCTCTCCCTCTCTCTCTCTCTTTCTTTCTCTTTCTTTCTAACTTAAGTATTAAATTTTCTATGAAATTTCTTAACGACGTAATCGTACGACTAGTATTTTGTGAAAAGAACAGAAGACAAAGGAAAAAGGAAGTAGACGTTAGAGGTTAATTTTGTGTCCTACTTTTATTCTACGCTAACGAAAAAAGTGTAGGCATGTACTCTCGTAGAACGTCGGGATCGATGACGACGACGACTACGACGATGACGCCAAGGATAAAAAACCAACGTGGGAGAACAGGCACCGAATAACGCGTAATTGTTTTGAAAGAGAACCGAGCTTCGCCGTCTCTTTCGTGTGAGATCTGTGAAAGTCAGCTATGTCTATGAGTGCCTGCCTGTTCATTCTGATGTTACTGCTTCAGGCTGCTGCTTCAAGCAGCTACTTCAGGTTACTTCTTTAGCAAGCAACAAAAACAACTGACGTAGACAGGTTTTTATATTTCTTCTTTCATTGTAGGTAGGACAATCAACGTTTATTCCAATTCCTCTTTTAAACATCCGGAAACACCTATTGATGGGACAGACAACGATCCTCGAATAAATAATAATCGAACGGTTTTATTGCTACCTAGTTTAATGTACCTTCCCAAAGATACAAATTGACTACTTTACACGACTGTGATCTGATCCTTAACCCATTTCAACGTCTAACCTATTCAACGAATGCAATTATATCGTATGAATTAGATACGCCCAAGAAGCATCACTTAAAAAGATCTTTCAAGAATTCTTTAATCATAGTTCCCGTACTCCCTGCAATTATATCTTTTTCTTTCTAAAAGTATAATTTCGATCGTGAACAGATTTAGAAAATATTTAAATCTTCCTTTTTTCCTATTGGCGGCGAGGCAAAGCGGAATGAAGACGACGGAGGAGGAATACCGACGACGAACACGAGCTAGGCAATTCGAAATTTCGAAACAAGATGTATCCGATCGTGAGGTATTCGAGTGGAGGCACCAACAATGGAGATTATTAGCATTGGCTGAGCCGACTTCAAGTTGATATTGGTCTCTCGAGCTCCGACATATTGTAATCACGCGGATATATTGTGCTCGCGCAATGCGCGTTCTCGTCCTTCGCTTCCAACCCCTCCCCCTCCTCTCTCTCTCGTTCTCTCTCGACTTCGTTTGTTCGGCTCCAGCAACGGCAGCAGCGATCAATGGCCTTCTCTATCCTTCCGATAACTCGATAATATTACACGCGAAAACCGCTTCCGACGTGCTCGCCCAGTCAGCGAACCACTTGTGCGAGCAAATAACCAGTTATCGGAAAACCGATTTTATTTTCGAGGCCAGGACGGATTTTTCCTTTTTTTTTTCTCCCTCTCTCTATTTTTCCTCGGGTTTTTTTCCTACCCCTCCCCTTTTTTCTACCCTTTTGGTACATCACCTACCTCTCTTTCTCTTTATCTCGATTTTCTCTCGATCGTCTATTTCGCGGTACACGGTCACGATTGAAACTTGATACGTAAATTTATCGGCATCGATTCGCCGCCGCCGGCCGCCCAACGCGAAAACTATGCGAAAGCCCAAAAACAAATCGAGCGAGGAGAAACCCCGTAGAATCGAATGCCGGTCACATTTTCACACGTTTCCCCAGTTACGGATCTCTATGCGATCTCTATCGTCAATGATTTTGTCGACAGAGTTCGAGGAATTCTCTCTCTCTAACTTCGAGTATTCGAATTGTTCAGAAATTGAGCAGGTTGTTAGAAAAAAAAGGTGATTTGTTTAGAAATGCTCGACGATGCACCGAGTAAATTACTAACATTTCAAAGTACAGTAACGTCAAAATAAATAGTTGTCTGTAAACATCTCATCTAGTCTATATTTACGAATACTTTTTCAGAATAACTGCAAGTTATTTGTTCCTCGCCTACGAGTTCTCAGGAAATTCTTTGAGAACGTTACTTGAAAAAAAAAAGAAGAAGAAAAGAAAAAATAAAACATCAGGCGTGAAAATTATTTACGAATGAAATTTCACTCGATTATTATTTATATTTTATAAATGCAATAAAAATAAATGATATCTATCTATTAATATTATTTATTGTTAAATATAAAACGATCGAGGTATATAATAGAAAAGAAAATTCTATCAAAGATGAAATTTTGTAGTCGTGATAGGGTGTTGACAGAAAATTAAACTACTTGATCTAAGAGAAACAAATTCGAGGAAAAAGCAATAAGATAAAAGTTACAAACGTCCATGGAAATAAGTTAAAAATGAATGGGAAGGAAGATTTTTTTTTCTCGAAGGATGAGGAGGTTCTCGCGTGTAGAAAGAAAGAAAATACCTCCTCCTGTTCCTCTCGTTGTTCCGGCGACGCGCAAACGACTGCTCGCACCTTCAAAAGAGCACCCTTCGTGAACGTGACGTATGGAGGTGAGAGGTTACGCTCGAATCGTTTCTAGGAACGCCATTACGGCAGAAACATTACGTGCTAGATTTGTTTCGGGCCCGTAGTTCTAACGACGTCCCGCTCGTTTCCTTTTAACGTTTTTCTTTTTCGCGTCTTGCCTTTTTTTCCGCGAACTCAAAAATCTTTCCAGAGAAGTAAGATTTTACCGATAGGCCAGCTCGATTTCCAAAGGTAACGGCACTTAAATGGATTTTATTTTTTTCTTTCCTTAGATTCCATTACGTAAATATATCATAATAAATTAGATTTACACACACACGATACTACTTTATCGATAATCTAAATGCGAATGTTTAAATTATGAAGAAAAACAGTGTTGAATATTTCCGTACGATGGAAAATCTTTAATAATTAATCTAACTAATCTAACGACAGGATATTAAAAACAACGATATAAACAATGACTATTAATGGTTTTTCCTGTTTCTATTTATACTATTTTCTATTCTTCACAGATTTTGAAACAGATTGTCGAGAAAAGAAACGAACAGATCAGCGAGTTGGACAATCTTTTTAGTCATCTCCAAGAACATCGCAACCTTACGGATTACGACGGAGAGAAGACAAGAAGGTAAGTTTAAATGATCAAAAGATACGTTTTCTCTCTCTTGCATGCTTTTTAAATAAAATCTTAACGTTTGCATTGACAGATTTTTATTCTTCTTATTCGTATATACCATCGACCTGTAAAACATGATTATACTTGCGATACTCTCATACGTTGTTTCTCTTGTATATATATATATATGTATATATACTTATCTATGAGCCATGAGAAAATCGTAGCTTCAAGCATCGAATTCGCGTGAACTCCTATCTTCTTTTGAGATTTCTATGCCAAGAAAGACTGGAGTAGAGAAGAAAACGAAGAAATCGGGAAGCGAGTTTCAAGAAGCCGAGTCAATCCTGTCGATTGGAGACTGATTAGGCGGTTGCATTCTACGATCGGAGATTTTCTATCGCGATGCATTTTCCTTTAAAGGTTCTGCTTTGTGCCGGTACTCTTTGCGTTTCCTTCCTGTTTCCTTTTTCTCTTTCATTCTTAAAACACACACACACACACACACATTCTATTTGAGCGTCCTTTTCTTCCTTCCCGATCTATTCGAATCTTTCAACGAACGAGATCGTTCAAGGAACCTTCCGAAAGGCGAAAATCCGACGAAGAGATCGGGCTTGGAAAAAGATACGTTTCGAGATAAAAGAAAGATGAAAAACTACGAAATAGGATAAATCCTTTATAATATACAATATATATATTTGCATACAGAGGAGGTAGAAGTTTATTTTACGTGTAAAAGTAAGTCGAATGAAAGGAGTAATATTGTTTCGTTCAAGGCGCTGGCCGTGTTCGAGAAAATTGTGTTTGAAAATTCTAAATTTAAAAACCTTCTGCTACTATCAGTTTTATGGTAATCATGGAAGAAACTGCATTTGAATTATCTTTTTTCGTATTACCTTTACGTCTGGATGGTAATGATTTGGAAATCGTCTTGTATAATAATTCAGCCGCTTCTCACAGTTCGAATGATAGAAATAAACTAAACGAAGAAGAAACAAAATCGCTCGGTTCGAAGACAAAACGTAAACATAACATAACGCGAAAGATATAAAATATAAGAATTTGAAAATGTTGTATTACAAACGAATATAAATTAATTACAATTTTCAGTGAAGTCGGTTACGAATACTTTCGTGATCTACACTCTATAATGTTATTTTATTTTATACAATATATCCTTTAATGAAAATAATTCTATTCATATATAATAATGTTTTCCTATCTCTCGTATCTTGGGTGATAGAAAATGTTAGATAGAAATTATTTAGCGGGAATGGGTACGGTTTTACGCATAGCGACACGACTATTGGCCATTCGACGATCCCGCGGTTTTGCGAGCGGTCGTTGGTAGATTATCGCACGTAGAAACATATCCTACATAGAAGATATATGTACATGTATGTGTACTTACTTATGTATATACATATATATATATATATATAGTAGAAAGGCATTAACGTATAGATACGCATAGTTCGCAAGTTCGTCGTCACTCGTTCCTCTCGAACGCGCGCATAAATCCCTTTATGAGCGTCGTGTCACGAATTCACGGCTTGTCGCCGATTTTATTGCTCGACGGATCGCTCGGTGTAGTGCCCCTCCGGCTTTTATGTCGTTGAATACGACTATTCGAAACTTCCGGCATTCTGTCCGTCCATCCGTCCATTCGTCCATTCGTCCATCAATGCGACGAAGTAAAAAATGCGCAAGGTGCGAACGCGCGACTTCGCGGTATTTTACCGTCTTTGCGTCAAACCTTCCAAAAGGTGATTTAGTATCAACGTTAAACTTCCACGTTCTTACCCTATAACCGATAGTTAAACTTCTAGCGATGATAATTGTCACAAATTGGTCCTGTAAATCAGTCGAACGGACATAGCGTACTACAGGTCCTTACTTATTTTTTTATTTCTTTTCTTTTATTTTCTACTTTGCTTTCTCTTTTCTTTTCTTCTTTTTTTCTTTCTTTCCCCTCTCGAACGAATTTTACGACGTCTCGAGGATTTGCGTGATAGTTTGACGTAAATAACAATTAAGTAGAGACTATAGTGTGGTTTATAAAAGTCCCATTTGACTACCTCTTAACATTCACCTATTCTCTATCTCTCTTTCTCATTCTCCCTTTCCTACACCTCGGCCATTCGCTTTTATCACGCCAAGCATAAATCCCAATTACTCGCTCGTGGTGCAAATAATGATCGATAATTAGCGACGGCCGTCGGCTTCTAAGGACGGCTTTTTTGCTATCTCTGGGTAGGTAAGTTCTCCCTTTAGAAGCAGCAGGTTTTCTTCCTAGACTAAGGCTTAACGTTTAAACGTGTATTATCGATACAGGTATGGCTCTCCTCCGTTGTCCAGCCAAGTTAAACTTCCTCGTAGATATTCCTAGAGAATTTGCGCGTGCACGTGCGCGAGTAAGAGCACGAGCACGAGCGATCGAATGAAACGACTCCATGCCGATACTCCATGCCGATATTCCATGCCGATATAAACGGCTACTTCGTTTCTTCTTCTTTTTCTTCTTCTTCTTCTTCTTCGTCTTCTCCTCTTATTTCATTCTCGCTACCTTTCCGATCCTTGTCCAGATACCGACTAACACGCGTTAAAGATATACATACCTATATTGAAACTATCGAGAATATTATTTAACGCGCTCCCATGTTCCTCGTACGATCTCCTCGTTGCCCTTCGGCCCCATCCGAGGGAGGAATAAATTCGAGTAAAATTTACTTAAAATACAGAAAAAAGGCGGTAAAAAGGAATAAAGAAAAGAAAAAATAAAAAAGAACAGAATGGTAGAAGGGGGTTTGAAGGAAAATAAATATAAAGATCTTGGATTCTCCCCTTCGTGTTACCCTTTTTTTTCAAACATCTCATCCATATCTTTACCGATCTTGTCACGATTTATACATATGTATATAATATTTATGTATGTATGACGTTGCGTAATAATCGCTTTATATTCAACGGTATAATTATAGCGTAATCGATCGATTAATCGACTATCGGGTATCACTCTATCGGTGCTTGAGATCGCAACGGTAACTCGAAATACGTGATAATATATGCCTTCTTGAAAACGATCTTACACGAAGCTTTACGAAAAAAAAGGCCCTAGCTGCTTCTTCTTCTTCTTCTTCTTCTTCTTCTTCTTCTCCTTTTTTCCACCTCCTCCTCATCGTTCCTATACGCGGTATACCCGCATAACGAAGTTCAGCTGTGCGATAAAGTACAGATGAATATCCGATAATCGTCGGGCGTGCTAGTAAATTTCTTTCTAAATCGGTAGTCGAAGCGTGCAGGTGTATTACAGGTGCGATACCTGTCGTCGAGAATGACAGTGCATATGGGGCAGGTGATCTCTCTTGAAAAGGAATCTCTTTGTGATCGACGATCGATCTCAAGAAGTACGGCCTCGATTCCTGTAGCCCCTTACCCAACCCCACCACACCCCCTCATCGCTCTCTATCTCTCTCTTTCTCATTCTTATTCTTTACGAATCGAACCTGATCTTAAGCTCGAAGGGATCCCAAAACCATTTCTATCTAAACTACCTGACTTTCCATAGAATGTTATGGTCCGTTGCGTGGTGGCATTCAATGGTAACGACGATGAAAGAAAAACGTTCGAATATAACGTACAGGTATTATATATTTACTCACGTTTTATTTTACACAACAAAAGAAACACGCGGTAGAAAGATAGAGAGAAATAATATTTAAGAAAAAAGCTATCGTTTTCCAAGGAAGATACATACTCGTATAAACATATATACCTTCTCTCTATTATCGATCTATGATGCATCGTATTGACACAGGTGTAGGTAGCTAACCAACGCTAATTCCTTTTGACCGTTCATAAAATCGATCGAGGGAGAGAGCGAAAAAGATCGATCGATCGGTTTAGTAAATGTAGCTTAGAGAATGCTAGCTAGAACGAAGGCTTAGATCTATCGAAGGCTAGATAGAAGGTGGAGGAGAGCCCATGGAAATTGGCAATTATCGCAACCCATAACTAAAGGCTCGACCGTGCACTCTATCGGGACATAAGGTCTGCACGCTAGGCACTTCGGGCCAGAGAGTGTGGGGTCATTACGCGATAATTAGAAATTAAAAATCGGAAGGCAATACCATCGTCGTTCGTCTATCTCTCTTTCTCTCTCTCTCTCTCTTTCTTTCTTTCTCTACACCATAGCAAAGCCTATCTATCTCTACCTTGTTCGTTCTTGTCTCCCTTCCTTCTTTCTTTATCCTCTCGAGGCGTGCTCGGTTCGTTGCAGTTAAGCGCATCGTCAGCTGGCGAATTGCATTTCTGCAACGACGTCTATACGATGGGTTAACGAACCCGGCGCTATACTCCTCCTACCTCTCTCTCTTTCTCTCTCTCTATCTTTCTTTTTTTATTTCTTTCTTTTTCTGTGTCTCCTCCCCCTACCAGAGTTTCTTTTACGATGCAAAACGTCGAAAAGGAGGAGCGGCCGTGGATGATATCGAATTGCCGTCTAAGGTGAACGAAGGAAGAAGCACCTAGCTACGAAACGCCACCTTCTCGTTCTATTTCTTTCAAAAGATAATACCAACAAAGTCTTTTACGATAGTATACGATCTACTAAGGTAACAATGTGCGTAGCTAAACGAGCTAACACCCGTCCTCGTTGACTTTCTACGTGACGCAACTTCCCTTCGTCGCAACACGAATCTCAAATCCATCGAACGGATTCCTAACGCAACTCGCGTGTCGGTTCTATCGTCGTCTATCTCTCTCTGTCGTTTTTTCTTGGAAAAAGGAGTAGGTAGATCGGATCGGATCGGATCCGATCCGTTGTCGTGTTGTACAGCTAAATTGTGTAAGAAAGAAAAATCTTTCTAAGACACAAGACCATTCTCTTTATATGCGTTTTCTTCGTTTATCTCATTTTGCCTTTTTTTAATTTTTTTTCTTCTTTTCCTGGAATACGTACCGTTTACGAACAGGACGATAAAAAGGAAAGTAAAAGAAAAAAAAGAGTAAAAAAAAGTCGTCGAAGGAAGTGAACGTATTTCGAAGGAAATGTCTTCCGAATCCTTGAACGGTCGGAACCTTAACTGGGTATTAAATCACCATTCACGCGCGCCCTTGAAATAGAAATATCGGTGAGCAGACATTCCTCGGACAGTGCGAGCACTCGTTTGGTGTGAAAGGGTCGTGAGTTGCAGGTGTACGTAACAGTACGGTTGGCGTTTCCACGTGGGAAAGAAAGCGTTCCTTCTAACGCGAAGCAACGCCCAAGGAACAGGTTTCCACGTCCTCCACCTTCATCCACCTTCTCTTCTTCCTCCTCCACCTTTTTCTTCCCCTCCTTTCCTCTTAAGGAATCATCCATCTACTCTTCTCTGTCTCTCTCTCTCTTTCTTTCTTCCTTTCGTTTCATCTTTTTCTCTTTTTATCTCTTCGAGCCCTCTGCCGCAAGTGGTATGTGCCAGTGGGCGAACGAACAAATGAACGAACGAATGAACGAACGAGTAAGAAAGAGAAATGTAAAGGGAGTTTTATGAGTTTCTAATGAGAAGGGGTTGCGTTAGCATGCACAGTCAGTTAGCATGTATGACGCATAATCCTTCTAAGCAACTTTTACGTAACCACCAGTTCACGAAAGAGAGTTGACTTATCCGTTCCGAGATGAAGGGAACGCATGCTGAGAGTTCTCATCTTCCTTTTATATAGGGTAAAATCACCGGTTTTAGATACTATACCATTTATGGATGGTTCGCTACTTTTATTTTGACATATTAAAAATATATAAAATATTATTATTATTGTAGAAAATGTACAAAAAGTATCTTTGAATATTGTAGATATATCTGTGATGTTAATTTTGTTCCATTTTTAATTATCTATCTCGTAAAATAAATCAAAATCAAAATCTATGGGGATCATTCTTGAGTTATTCTTATCGTTAATATTACGTAGGATTTTAAATCTATTTGATGCGAGAGACAATATTTAATTTATAACAAAATACTTAGTAGGATTTTTGATGAAAGAGATGATTTCATTGATAATCTATCCGGTTGTTTAATTATCCGCTTTCTCAGTGATCGTAAAATACCAAACAATTTAATAATTTCAGTTTCGTTCGTTGGACATGTTAAAATAATACATTTTTCCATCGATCGTAAATAAAACGTAACAACAGCAGCAACAGCAGGTGTATACTGTAGGAATATGAACTCGGTACGCCCACGTACGCCAAAAGTAGTCGAAATATCGTTCGAGTACGCTAACCATTACGATAAGACTCGATTATCGCTAATTCATGAAAATAGCATAAGTGCAGGTTACGCGTCGGACGAAACACGTTGGCAATTTCATTCGATCCCGTAATGGCCGGGCACTTTATCTGAACGGCTCCTATGTAATCATTCGATTAAAATTACGCAGAAGCATTACGATGCTCGTTAGGCAGATGCAACCGAAAACTCGTGGGACCTTGAACTTTAACCATCATGATTTCGGTATGTTCAAAAATGACTCTTTTATCGATGAGATAATGTATTGATCGATGTAAGAGATATTTACAAATGTTATAATAATTAATTATATCTTGGTACACGGGCATCATTCGTTATGCACACACACACACATACACACGTCAAAATCTAATATCTTTTCATATCATATTGCTGTATTCAATCTTCATTCCTTTTCTTTTTTTGCCATTTCCAATAACTAATCGCTCCTTCTTAGTTTTTCACTAATTTCATTTCCACCTCGTCATATATCATAAGATTCTCTAGTTTTATTTACCATTGCAAATGAGTCTAAGCACTTTCCAACTAACAAGCAGTAAAATATATATATTTTTCTCCCTCTCTACCTCTCTCTTTCTCATTCTATTACTCTTCTTTTTCTTCATCTTCTTCTATTCCCTCTGATAATATCCATCATTCATTTAAACAGGAAAACCCATTACTATTTGAACTGGTAAAATAGCATAAACACATATTTTTACTGTTTCTTGTCGATATGTCATCGTACGATCTTCTGGTTGTACCTTCTTCGAAGAGTATTAACGACACATCTAGTAATCGATTCTTTAAATAAAAACCTTCTACTAGAGTCATTAAATTATGGAATTTATATTGCCTATCTTCGTGTTTTTCTACATCCTCGAAATCTTTAGTAAGGGGGCATAAAAGAAAATAATTCTTCGTCTAAAGAAACAACAATCGAGTTTCTTTTATATAATCTTACGTTAGATATCACCGTGGCAGGCAGACATCGAAAAAAGACCGGATGTTTGTTTTAAAGAAAGAGAGAGAGAGAAATGGATTGGACCGTACGGATGGTATAACGTATAAAATGATTTCCGTTGCATGGAGACATCGACGTATCTAACTCGTATTACGACGTATAAAGAAAACGGTAAAGGACTGTGTTAAGGGAAAAAAAGAGAGAATAAAAAGAGAGAGAGAGAAATGAGAAGAAAGAAATAGGGAATCTGCGAAGTGCTTCAACCGAGATTGTCAGAAAGCGAGAGAGCGAGAGAATACGCAGTAAGAAGAAAGGCTTGCCAATTTGTCGGTCGGATTTATGTGAGTGCAACGACGTAAATACGCGCCTTTGCCTTCCTTTACTTTGCGAGGCAAGTTCGGCAAGAAAGGAGGCAAAAAGAAAAAGAGATATGGGGGTAAGAAGAAATAGAAAAGAAAGAGGAAGAGGAAGAGGAATAGGAAGATATAGAAGAAGAAGAAGAAGTAGAAGAAGAAAAGGGAACGAAAGGAAACGGAACGAAGATGGTAAGCTAAAGAAAAGCACCGTTTTTATACGTATCGTGTACGTATGTATACCAGTTGAGATATAAAAGAAAGAGTAAAGGGTGAGAAGGTGGTAAAGAGGAAGGAGAATGAAAGAGGAGACAAAGGTGGTTAGGAAAGATGGTCGTAAACAACTGTCGAACACAATCTCCTAATGCGCGATTCTCCTTTGGCACGCGGGATATCCCACCACCCCCTTTTTACTTCGATTTCTCTTTCTCCTTCTCCTTCTACTTCTCTCTCTTTTCCTTTCTTTTTCAATCCTCCTTAATAGGAACTTATATCCATAGGATTCGCAAAAACCTATAGCCATGAAGTTCGCACTTTCTTTATTTTTGTTTATTTTTTTGTATATTAATTTCTTCGAAAAAGTATTTTCGTACGAGAGAGCATAATATCTACAATTTATATTCGAAATATTTTTTTTTTCACAAAGATTTAATTCTTCTTTTTCTCACAAACGTCTTTAGAAATAATTTTTCCTCACAAAAGTTATTTGCGTCTTGCCCTGATATTTATTCATCGTAGTAGAATTCCCCTCTCGCAAAACCGGTTTTTCAACAAAATCTCGATTAAAACACTTCATCGATTTCCTTCGTCATTCGCTCTTTAATTAAATCCGGGTGGTTATACGTTCATTAGAAAAATTATATACATCAAAGCAACGTATCTGCTTTAACTTGTTACTTCACCTGGTCTTTTCCGATTTGCTTATGGAATATAAATGTAGTATTAGCAAAATCATTAATGGCTAATAGCTTTTATAAATAGACAAAGCGCAATGATGCCGACCGGTTTTCGAATGAAAATATTTCTTTTCTTTTTAATCAAAAATGGTATGATTTTGTCGTCATCCATTGCGCTTTATCAAATTTACGATAGAAGAAGTAACGCAAAATCTATTGGATCAGATACCTTTTAGCATAACTTCTAGATCATATCATATATCGTAAAAGATAATAAAGTAACGTGTTTATGTTCTAACGTTGGGGGAAAGTCTCTATACGCACGCAACTTATAAATCTCAAACATGTCGTCTAATCTGTTCAAATCCGTAGCGACATCGGTATCCGCAGATACAATCCGCCCACTTCATAAAGCCGGTGATCCGTATACTTGTCCAGCTAAATGGCATATTTAATACCATGCATATGAATGCTTCGTACGCAAACGCATTCTTCTTCTATTAACATTTTTCATATTATCTTACAAAATTACTCGTTCGATCAAAAAAATTAAAATCCATTTCGAATTAATTCGTCCGATACATTCTTCAAAAACATAAATTTTATTTCTATTTAAAAATATATTCAATTCACATGCACACGGTGATCTGATGACAAACAAACAAACAAAAATAAAACAATGAGATAAGTTTAAAAAGATTCGTTGGATTCTAAATAGGTGATTCATTAAGTATCGTTATGTTTATCGATTCGTACACTCTGCCGAACGATTTAGGAAAAATTTCTTGGCCGTTTTAAGAGATAGAAAGAGTCTGTCTTAGAGTACGAAAAGGAAGCTATCCAGCCGGATATCGACGGAACAGATGAGCTACCAATAACTCAATGTGCGCTTATAAACTGATCAGACTTTCAGCTTTCCTCTCTCTCTCTCTCCATTTTCCTTCTACCCCGCCTAGATCGTCAACTCGACCCGGTTCCAATACCTTCGAGTTCCTCTTACGCCCTCCGCAATTGGAAAGAGGAGGATGAGAAAGAAGACGACGAAGACGACGTATTACTCGAGACTCCTCTGGTGGAGAGTGAAATGCAAGCGAATTTACCGCACGATTTAACATCCCCTTCGACCTACGGGCATTCATCCACCTTTCGCGTTGCCTACAGGCAGAAGGAATCGCGAAGTGCTAGAGAAAGAGAGAATAAGATAGAAAAAGAGAAAGAAAAAGAGAGAGAGAGAGAAAGGTCGAATTCCTCGTAAATCGAGGCTAACCGAATTTCTTGCGTACGCTTCGGTCTTGCGTATGCAACAACTCGCAATCCGATCAGATTCAGTTTGCTTACTTTCTCGGATTATCAAGGACCTACTTTATCTTTTATTCTTCGAACGAGACCACCGATCGTACGGACGAAATGAGTAATCCGAATTGTCCGTGTATATAACGAACTTAACCGGCTGAATTCGCTCGGAAAACAAGTTTAAAGTAATTTCATCGAAGCAAGGCCGGATATATTAGGTTGTCAATCATGAAATGGAGCAAATTTCAATTCAATTATGTACATTTTTTACTAACTAATATACTTCTTCTATATTTTTATATAAATGATAGAAAAATTGAATTTTACGACATTGGCATCTTTGTTTTTTGATTTCTTTCTCGTTTTAAAACCTTGTATTATATATTTTCAAGGTTTTTTTTTTCGTTTTACAAGATTGGCGTATATATAAACGCCTGAAACATAGCAACTCAAGTACGTATCCGTATGAGAGGATAAGCTCGTTTAAGGGTTAAGAGTATAGACATAGCCTGAGGATCTTGATACAAGAGAGTGTATCTGGTTGCATACTGGCAGGCGACTAGTCCACGCTCAATCCGAAAGGCGGAGGAAAAACTCTATCGATCTCTCGTTGCTACGCGGTCTCATCGAATTTCGTTTACGAGAAGGATTTTGTAAGGACAAGCGCGATCGAGGCTATAAATTTAAGGATTTCTCCACCCTCCTCGACGAATAAATTTTACCTGGTATTACCAAACGAGACATATAATCTCTCTTTCTCTTGTATCTTCGCTAAGAAACATTACGAAAAAGACAATAAATAGCTATTTTATAGTGTTTGTTCAATGAACTATTGCAACATTAACATCCATTCGTATGTTGAACAAATTTTACTATTCACTTGCTGATAGACACACGTTTATATATTGAATATCAGTTATTATAATAGAGATAATCATAAAAACTGATAAATTACACTACTGATTTTCTCGTAAAACAAAAATATATATAAACAATAAAAATATAACACGACTCGAGGATTATTATTATCATTCGTGTTATCGTTTCAAAAACTTGAAATAAAATAAAGTTAATAGTCGTAGACTTTTTTACCATTACGATTTCGTATCTTCACAGAAAACCCTTTCAAGAACGTACTCTGGCAATGCTCTTAAAACCGTATTTTAAATTTCAAACGTCTAGCTTTGGAATGTCTAAAAAAAGATAAAAGAAGTGATACAAGAGTGTATTTTAATATAATAATTACACCGAGTGAAAAGTTTGGAAAAGTTCTAGGAAAATGGCAATTAAAGTAAATTTGCATTAGTATCTTGAATTTTATTTCTATTTATTCTTCTCTCTGTCGCGATGTTATGTTTAACGAAAGAAATAAATTCAACTTTCTTTTTCTTTTTATGAATAATATATTATAAATTTAAAAAAATAATATATATATAAATATAGTTAATGTATTAAAATACGATATATATTAGGTTGTCAAGTATGAAATTGCAGCAAATTTTATAATTTTCGTTCATTTATTTATTAATAAATTAATTAGAAGTAACATATATATATATAAAATAATATATAAATTATTATGTAAACGTTTATCTTTTTTTTTCATTTATTGTTTCTCAATAGTTAATATTGATATATATTTTCATGAAATTCGTGAAAAAGTAACTTCAACTTTTCAACAACAAGTAAGCTTAACTCTATCCTGATTTTATACACTTGTCTGATCATATATGGGTCGTTTACTTATACTACTTGTCTGACTATATATGGGCCGTTTACTTATATTACAGACAAGTATTAGGTGTACAAATAAATTTCCGCCGTTCTTATTAAAAAATTAAGCATTTCATGATTTTAAATGATGTAAAATTGCTTGCAGAGTTACTCCTAATATAAGTGCAAGTTTTTCTTGCGTTTGGCATGAATCTTTAACCAATAATGCTTCCAATTCCGCGAATTCGTACACATTCGGCCTTCCGTTACGTACTTTGTCTTTGACGTCAAAGTCACCGTTCTTGAACTTTAAAAACCATTCATGACATCTTCTCTCACCTAAGAAAACCTCATCATATGCTTCTACGAGCAAATGATATTATCATTTTGATATAAGGTGATTAGAAATTAGAAATTGTACAATATTGTTAAGCAATTACTGAATACAAAGTTTGATTGTAAGATATAATAATATTACAAAATTTATTTCTATCACTTCAAGTTAGATTCATTATGATTTGTAATGAATTAAAAAAAATAAAAAAAACATTTTACGATTAAGAAATATTCTCAAAATCGGTTCTCACAGAATCAAACCATTACATTTTGGTCCCTTTAATTTTGTCAACCCTACAAATTCGAAGTAGTGTATTAGTAGAATGGAAGACCCAAATTCCATATGCAAATGCCCTTTTTTCTTTCTTTCTTTATTTCTTTCTTTCATTCTCACGCACACGCATGCAGACGCAAAGTGAATAAGAAGAGAAGTGAGAGAGAAAAACGTAGAAATACGTGCGACACTTTGCGCCTCGCGAACCCCCATAGGTCACGTCGAGAATTTGAAAAGCCACCACCTGAGGACGTGTCAATCGGTCCACATAATTCGATTTGAATAATGAACGAAGGTCCCCTATGCAAATTTAACCATTATGACAAGTCTAGAGTAACGGTTCTGAAACGATGTACGTACCTACTCTTTCTTTTATCAACTAACGTACGTTGTAATTTCGAAAAGGGAATTACATGTTTAAAATGTCCCGACAGTCACGTTTTATATTTTGAAATTAAATTTATAAATGTATAGATTCGATAATTTCGTAAGGATTTATAAAGATTAGAAACAAAAATTGAAATTTAATAAACTTCGTTAAAATTTCATATGAAATTAGATGAATATTATATTCCTAACAATAAGTATTTAATATACCTATATAAAAGAGTACTTAAAAAAAAGATACATAACGTTTAAGTATCGTCGAATTTTTCATAGTAAAGAAAAGTGCTAAAAGAATCTGAGTAGGAAGTTCTTCAGGCTGTCGCAGATTACGCATTCAATCACGGAGGAACGCGCGACCGTGTCGTGGCTTTCGCACGTGGTGCCCCTTCCCATAGACTTTAACGACCATTTGGCGATAAGTAATGCATGGATAACGTACGCGACGAAAGGGAAGAAAAAGAAGAAGAAGAAGAAGAAGGAGAAGAAGAAAATACTTTAGTGGAATGCGTAGAGCCTCGGCAAGGTGCACCAGCCGCGTCTCTCACAATGGCCTCTGATGAATACACCTATACATTTACATGGCAAATGCCTTCTTTTCCTCGAAATACTTCTTGAAAGAGAAGATACAACCTTACTTCGACTTTTGAATATAACCAAGAAATGACATTTTTCTAATCGAACAAAATAAATATTAAATTCTTTTCCCTCCGAGTGACCCTATCGTTGATAAAAAAAATAAAAGGATAAAATAAAACTCTTAGAATTTTTTCCACGTATACTAATATAAATCTCTTATCAAATATTTAACATATAACTGCTCAACGATTTGGAAATATTAACTTTAGACTTTGAGTACATTCAGTACTTACTACGATAACATTTTATTAACTTACAAGATAAATAAAAGAAGTATCTTAATGTAAAGAGAACAAAATTCATGTAAACATTTCAAGGGAATTTATAAAATAATCAATGTTTCTCGTTTACGTTGGAGAATATTCCTCCGACTTATTTTCTCCCACGTTCTCTCTCTCTCTCTCTCTCTCTCTCTCTCTCTTTCACTTTAACACTCAACTCGTAGTAGCATCCTTATTAAGCGTTGACTGAAATTCTCTCTTGGCTCGGTCCCTTTAAATTGCACAGGGTGGCACAGTTTACACGCGACCTTGATCTTAGTAATAGTATATGAAACGACGCCACGTTCTCTATGCAATACGACAGCTCGTAGTAGTATACTCGACGAAGAGGGGTGGGTTCATGTCCCGGAATTAATTAACCTACAACCCTTCTATGCCAAGCTATTTCACTTCCTTCTCTCTCTCTCTCTCTCTCTCTTTCTCCTTCTCTCTTACGCTCTCACCCGCTTACTTTGGAAGCACCAAGCGTGCCAGCCATTTTGTCCTCGACTCTCGCTCTCGAAATTCCATTACCCACTTTCTCCAGCCCTCGAAAGCAGCTCTCTTCATCTATTCTCTCTTCTCATCTTCCTTCCTCATACCATACCCCTCGTTTCGTTCCTTCCATCTACCAGTGTCATTCACGCGTAGTTTCACCCCCTTACTTCCGGTCAGAACTTTCCCTTCCTCGTATACTGTTCGAGTTAAATCGTACACACGACATTACGTCATTTTCTTTTCCTTATTTCAACATTCTTTTAAGTGATATAAAAAAGATTTGTAAGCGAGAAAATTAATATGACGATTTAAAATCAATGCAATGTCAAACACGTAACTAATTTTCATCATTGTCGATAATTTTTATATATTTTTGTTGTTGTTATTTATACATAAGAAAGGATAATTTCAAAGATAATATTTAACGATAGAGAAAATTAAATGAACAAATAAAGTAAATAATATACGCGATTAAACGTTTACCGAGTTACTGTCGAAGTTACTCACAGGGATAGGATAAAACGCGATGCTAGAGGTTTTATTAATATTCCACCCCATCTACCGATTATCCAGCCCTTCGAAGTATTAAAGAGATTGCGGGTTTTTACGGTGGTTTGAGGAAGAACGTGAGAAAGAAGAAGAATCATCGTGGAATAATATCCATAGCTCGGCGAATGAAGGAAAAAAAAAAAGAAAAAAGACAAAGTACGGAAGTCGTCTTGGTGGTAGCTTGAAAAGAGGAGAAATAAACCACGACCTACCCTAACTTTATTCGAGTCCTCGAGTATTTAACACCCTTTTCAAATGCAAACTACAAGATTAACGAAACATTTATTGTAATACATAAGATTAATTTACAAATACTTATGAAACATACTTTATGGGAATATTTGAACGATTAACAATGATATTAAAGAAAAAAAATAATAACAAACAAGTTATCGTTGGTATCGATGATAGCCAAGAAAGAAATGTAAGACGACACCCAAGTCTCGAAGGAAGAAAAAAAAGATACGGGCAAAGTGGCAGCGGTAGAAACCACGAAACATATTTATTCAGTAAGTTCACTATCCGACACGATGCAGCGCGGCATTCGCATGAGTAATCTGCAAACTTTCTTAGGAAAACTTGCGCTCGAGTACCTACCGGGAGTGGAGTAAAAGAGGGGTGGGAAAAGAGAGACGGATAGAGAGAAAAAGATAGAGTGAGAGAGAAAGAGAACTACTGGAGAAACCGGTGGTTACTTTTAGCCCCTTCTTCTATGCGAGAGGAAAAGGGGTGAAAGTATTCAACCTGAGGGTTGAACCGCTCACGTTGCCTCTCTTTTACTTCTACTTCTTCTTCTTCTTCTTCTTCTTCTTCTTCCTTTACTTTCTGCAGTTCTTCGGCGTCTTCTTTCTTACTTCCACGGTAAAGATTTAGCTTCTCTTTCAAGCAGCCCTTCACAGCTCTCACATCTATTATCATATTTCAAGGGAGAGACTCGAAAACAGCCAGATTTATGAACGGACTTCCGGCCAAATAAACACGAGCCGCGAGCCCGCCTTCGGCATCCAAGGAATGCTCGAGTGACAGGATACGAAATGAACCGACTTCAGAAACCATTCCCCGCTCCCACCTCTCTCTCTAACCTTCCCTCGTCAGAGTTCGAGGACGTCGTAAAATCATTTTTTCGAGAGAGGCTGGGGTTTATTTTGTACTCTTTCAAAAGACGCATTTCTCAAACAATGCAATTGAAGACTTCATTTTAAAAGTAAGACTGTAATCTTTCATACCGGGATCAAATTGTTTTTAAACCGAATCAAGCCCTCGGGTGGTAACACTTATAGTCGAGTTTACACAAGACAGAGCAACCCTTGTAGATTCGAGGAACCCTTCGAAAAAGACGCAAAAGTTGATACCTTTTCCCGCGCAAATGCAAAAATTAGCATAAGCCAATCGATGTGTTATGCTTCCTTTTGGGCTCGTACGTTTAATCTTTACCATGTTCCCATTGAAATACTAACGATAGGATGTTTTTTTTCGTTAAAGTGACGTGATAAATACTCACCCTTTTAAATAACATACATCTTCGTCAAACGATTATTATTATTATTATTATTCATGTAGATATTGACACTGATAAATAAAATCTAGAACGAGATTGATAAATACGTATTTCGTGGATTTATCCGAAAAAATAAAACGATACATACGAACGGTACAGTTTCACCTAGGTGGACCGAAGAATATAACTTCATGCGCGACGAGAAACCATAACCGAACTGCCGAAGCACGTGACACCGAAGGAGATTTTCTCTCTCTCCTTCGAAATTCGAGAGGAGCAGCACGCATACTCGCGAAGTAACTTTCGTAGTAAGCACGTGCACGTTTATCGGAGAAAAAAAATAGCACCCAATCAGGAACATAGACCGTGTGCCCACCACGCTCCCCCTACGCGATGAAAGTGCGTGTGTCTATGGAATTTGGTATGGGTCGCCATGACAACCCCGTGCCTTCCTTACAGGGATGGTCACATCACAACGAACGTCGCCTACTCGCTCCCTTTCTTTTCCTTCTTTAACCTTTTTCTTTCTATTTTTCTCTTTCTTTTTATTTATATCTCTTTTTTTTCTCTCTTTTTGACACTAAATGACATCTATGCACGCTTCTTTTCGTCTTCGATTCTACGTCAACGATAACTCGCGTTATCGATAAAACAGAATACGTAGATTTTTGTAGGAAAACTAGGTCAAGGAGTTTTATACATAAATACTCGATTATTGTTAACCGAGACGAAGATGAATAATAAAATATAAATTTATTTCAAGGTATATTTATAATACATCGATATATATAAAGTGCAATGCTTGCTATCGAAAACCAAAGAAAAATTTATTATTATATTATAAATTTGTTTTCTCTATATGTTTTTAACCAATGTTTCCTTTTCCTCTATTTTTTTCTTATATTATATTTACGAACACGTTATTTCAAATATAAGAGTATTTGTACGTACAACGCGTGCATAGAAAAAGAATATAATATAAATTCAATTATCAAATTGCAATGCTACTACGTTAAATAAATACTACGAAACTATGAAAACATGGAAATGGAATTAAATGGTATATGTTGGTTTTGATATATTCTTCTTTTTTTTTGTCCTTCCTATTTATTTTCTAGATAGCAAAATATAAGACGAGATGAAATTTTAAATAATTCCTGAAAATATTTAAACTTATTTTTCTACAAGATATATTAGTACAGGAAGATAATCGTAAGCTTAGGGTATATTATCTATAGAATTTATAAAGAAAGTATCATTCTCCAAAGAAAATGGCTAAACACGCCATACCAAGTAAAAAATTTCAACTCCCATGGTCGCGCTTATACACACGTTTCGTTTCCACGCGCCCTGTAGTATACTCGAGAAACGTAGGAGGGAAGAAAAGGATGGCGTACGACCCCACCACCAAGGCGAACGAGAATCGATCATACGTGATGGGAGTTTTATTCTTATTGGCAGGACGAAGGCAGCCCTCGGGCTTTCGAAAATTTTCCACCCTGACTGTACACGAAATAAGAGAGAAGAGATGAGAATAAAAAAAGAATGGAAACGAAAGGGGCGAGGAGAGAAGAGAGGGGTGGATGATCTCAAGTACTTGTCGTTACGTAAGGACGAAGACAACCGATCAAACTCTCCTCTGTCTAGAAAAAAATTGTTTTGGCCGTGTGTCATTGAAAGGGGCGGACGAGGAGTGAGAAGGGGGAATCACCTTTCTTCTTATATCGCCCTACGAAAAAACCTCTCTATCGTGATCGATAAAAAACTGATCATCGTTCGTTTCAAAACAGGATCGACTCCGCCGCTTGTTTATGCATAGCTTCCGAATTCCAATTAGTATTCTCTTTTTCTATACACACATACATACGTACACGTATACTCGTATATGAACGACGCGTAATAAAACTCAAATCAACCGTAGAGTGATTGTGGTGGTTTAAGGAATCGGCTAAAGATTTCTTTGTTATCTACGAAATCAAAGTCAAAAGGAACATTACATGAATTGGTAGGGAAGATGAGGAGAAAGGGGGGAGAAGATCTAGCTTTTCGAGGCTAAAGCTCGACACTTTTTACAGCTTCTCAGTTATCCCCGAAGTAACAGAGATATCAAGTTTTACTTCTAGCGAAATCTCAAGTAACCTCCCGTCCTTCCAAGACTCTCCCAGTCCATCCCTCCAGCCCCCTCCTTCTATTGCTGCAAATGCCCCATATGGATTTACGGAGGAAATTCGCACGAGGATTTTTTACCTCAAGCTACGATTCGATCTCGCTTTATGGAAGTTCCTAGTGCGACCTTATCCTCGACGGTGTACTTAATAAACTAAATTCGGAGGGTCGAGAGAATCTTACTCGTCGACGGGCAAACGGTGTCATTTCACATATATATACATACATAAATACATCCATACGTATATACATATCAAGCAGAACGTACGTGTGTACAAAGTAGCAAGAAGAACGGGAAAAAAGGAAACGCGTGCATTTTTTTTTGCCGTGGGTGGGACCAAAAAGAAGGCCCTAGAAGCCCGCCTTTATCCACCCCCCCTTTGGAAACTCATGTGTTTGGACTCCCTAGATACGACGGTATACGCATGTGAGGCCAGGAGCACACACTCGCCTTCACGTATTGATTCCATTCTCGTTCTGGGGACTTCTGCTCCCCCTTCGCATTCCGCTCCTTCCCCCCACTCTGTCTCTCTCTTTCTCTCTCACTCCTGTTCTTCTAGCCTCCCCGCTTCCACGCCACCTTTCTTTCGTCTTTTCCGTCTCTGTTGCTCTTCCGGATGGAACCAACCCCGTAGTTCGCTTCCAATCCTCCTCCCACCCCTCGCCACATCCCGTGATCTGAATTCTTTCTATTTTCCGTACATCCCTCGTCGTACCACACCCTCCTGCCATCCAAAGTCTTTCTCTTTCTTTCTTTCTTTCTTTCTTTCTCTTACTCTTCCTCTACCCTCTCGAGCTTTATTCCTTACTCGACATTGTTACCAACGTTGCATCCTTCCCCTCTATCGTTCTCCTCTCTCAGCAATCCTCTGCTAGTAGCGAGGCGAATTTTGCGCTAAGAGAGGATCCTCTTGATCGCGAAATGATATATGACGTAGCGCATTTTCTCCGATATACATAAAAGAAGAGAATTTATGAGACGATCGAGGCCGAATCCTTCTCACGGATTGTGCTCGATTAGTTTGTAGATTAAGTTACCGTTCTGTTCTGTTCCGTTCCGTTTCGCGTGATAATATTTAATTGAGAAAGATAGGATGAACAATAATAACAATTTTTATTACGATAGTTTTTATTACGAATTATCATCAGAATATAAATCTATCATAAATTATTATACGTACGATTTAAAAGACAATTAGATCTAGATCTAAATGTAATCATAAATCATGAAAAATTAGAATAATACCAATGAGTTAGTTTAACAAGTGGTTGCACAAACGATGAGCGAACAAAAAGAGAGAAATAAAAGTAGTGGAAACAAGTGGTAACAAGGTGAGGAGGCCTTTAAGTTGAGATTAGAATCTCCCTCGTACCACCGTCTCTTCTTCATTCTTCCTCCTTTCGAGCTTTATCGTTCTTTCTCTCGAACCAGCTGACGTAATTTAATTCCCTCAGAAGGGAAGCAGAGATGCGCTTACCACGACCTACCCTTACACATTAATTATAAAGGGGAATCTGTAAGCTCCATCTTTCTCTCTCTTTCTTTCTTTCTTTCTTTATTTCTCATCTTCCTCTTAAAAAGAACTTTCTCTTACTTTATTTTTCCCCGACTGTAAATGTATCACGGTTCTTCGTTCGTTCTTTCGTTCGTTCGAGCTTAATGCGACCTTGACTCTTTAAATAAGAATTACAAATATAGAACAGATATATGCAAACATTTGAAATCGTATTTGTACTTTTGAGAAATTTTAAGAACAAATTAGTAGACTACAGAATGAATGAAAATCTTATATTTTATATTGTATCTGTATAAAATGGAGAGGAAGGGTATACAGAATATAAAAGAATAATATAGCTAGAGAGAAAAAGAAAGGTTAAAAGAAATTTCGGTGCAGATCCTTACTACGTCTCAGAATTCTCAGGACAAAATTTCATTCTCTCGCAAGGTACGCCTCATCGCTCTAGCGAGATATCGAGAAACGCGCTCACCTGTCGGTGTGTACACCTGTGCGCACGAATTCGCACAAACAGACAAACACTCTTATGGGTAGGAGCGCGTGGCCGATAAGGGTTTGCGTGCACGGTTCTCGAGACGAGGCCGGGACATATCTACGATATTGGATGTAGGAAGAGAAGGGTATATACCGGGAGAAGTAGAGAGTATAGAGGGATGGGGAGAAAGAGGATGCTGGAGTCGAGGGGATCGCTGCGACGACCTGGAGAGGAACCGAAGGGTGGGTGGTTAAGGGTGGTTGTAGAGAGAAGAAGAAGAGGTGGAGATGGCGGAGGAAGAGAAGAAGGAGGAGTAGGAGGAGGAGGAGGAGGCCCGTGGATGTCGGGACGTCAGTGTCGGGAGTCCGGGATGCGAAGGAAGGAATACAAGTCCCACTCGCTCCCAGGGGGTGAGCAGAGAGTGGAATGAGTGAGTAGAATCGTGGAATAGGATGGAGTCTGAGGGTGCGCCGCTGAGGCAAAACTCGTACGCTCTTCTCCTACCCCATCTCCTCCTATTCCTCTTACTACCAACGCCCAAATCGCTTTCTATACGGAGCACGTATGTGTGACTCCCCTACCAACCTGTATTCGGCATCTAAAGTATAAATAAAACACAGAACGCCGGCGTTCCTATCGTTTGGCTAATGGGAACGAATGGAAGGGTTCGTTTCTTTTTAAATAAATCGGATCGAACTATACCGTCTCTATTTCTCCATCCTTTCTTATTTCCTTTCTTCCTTCCTTTCTTCCTCTCTCCCTTCCGGTCATTTACTCATGAATCATTTCAAGATACGAGGAATCATTGTTAAAATTCAACCATCGGATTTCTATAGAATTTTCTACTTGGAAAAAAAAATCAAAATATCTACATGTGTCATCTACCTCGTTGATAGGTACCACGAAGGACTTCGATTTTCTAAATTCGACTTTAAAACCCTCGCAACCGACTCGACAGCCTTCTGCCAATAACGTCGGCTCAAGCCCCTCCTCCCTTCCTTCCTACCCCCCTTTCTATTACGCTACCTACCCTATCCTACTATTCTTACTATCCTATGCCTTTCCCTGCTTCTCCTCCTCCTCCTCCTCCTACGCGTTCGCCCTTTTCCTCTTTTCTTCAGCGACGGCGGCATTCGTCTCACTGCCAAGTTCTTCTTCCGAGCTTGGCGGCTGCTGATGTGCCCTCGGGTTCAGGCCGACGGACAGGCAGACGTTTGAAATCTCGTATCGTCTCTCGTCGTATTCTCTCTCTCTCTCTCTCTCTCTCTCTCTTTTTTTCTCTTTTTCCCTTTACTCTCGCTACATCTCCCTCTAGTGTGCTAACTCGTTCTATTCTACCCTCTCTCTCTTTCTCTCTTTCTCTCTCACTCTTTCACAGCTCCACGCTTATACTCAACTAAAAGACGTCGACTCAGCTCCCTTGCCTCCCCCGCCTTCCATTTCCATCCCCCAAACTCCCGGTTGGACTTTTTTTCTCGTTGCGTGCGACGCGACGATTTCGATTCTACGATGACGCCTATTCGAGAATAAGACCGTTCTATAAATTCTTCCCTACCACCCCATTCCCGGATCCTTCGCATCCTTTAATCCGCTTCTAGAAATAAAGGAATCAATATATATATATATACGTATGTATGTATATATGTATGTATATTCTGTCGAGGTAGAATAAAAGTAGTAGTCGCAGTGCGCACATTGTAGAACTTAGCGAGAAGCATCGGACGTTAAAGAGGAAGGTAAACCTTCTAACTAAGTCTGAAATACTCCGAAATGCTTCGCTGCTACGGCCGGGGCTCTCTACGTGTCTTGCGAATCTTCGCTCCTAACTGAATTTTCCTCCTGAAATATTCACAACGCGTTGCTTCGCTCGTACATATCACTCCGGCTTCGCCATCTCGCGAAGAGCCCAATGTCTTTCCTTTCCGTTTTTTCCTCCTCACTCCGTTTGTTCTTCCTTTTCTTTCTCTCCCTCTCTCACTCTCTTTTCTTCCTCCGTATACTTTTTTTATTTTCACCAAAAAACTTAAGTACGCAAAAGATTTTCGCCAATTCGAGTATCCACACTAATATGTCCGACTTGACTTCATCCTATCTTCTGAAATAACAATTTCTTTTCCCTTCGATTACAATATTCTTAACTATTTTTATTTATTAAAAAAAAACAAAAAGAAAAGAAACGATATCGGTATATTCAACACGATATACAAAAACCTTGATCTTACGGAATAATAAATTTGAGTAGGATGATCGAAAGTATGTTGCTAGGCAGAAAAGCATCAGGGTGTAGTATGGAATACGGGACAGTAAGAGATAGTAATAGGGAATGAGGTATCTCCATGGATGAAAAGAGATAAAATAAGAAAAAAGGAGAAATAATGGTGGAAGAAGAAGAAAAAGAAGGAAAGAGAAGGAACAGAAGTCGTAGGGTTCTGGGACAAAGGGGTTTGTATTGAAAGTCGGAATGCAAATGCGAGTAACATCGACACGGTATCTCCATTCGAACGGTTCCTAAATTTGTCCTGGCATTCTTCTCATCCCTCTTCTACCTTCGGTTTCACGATCACGACGAGCGCACACATTGTTGAAGATATACACGAAGAAAGCTTGGTAAAGGAACTAGAGAAAGAGATAAAAAAAAAAAAGAAGAAAAAAGAATTGTATTCATCGAAACGGAGCGTTTCCAAGGACATACGTGTTTAAAAGAGAAAGAAGGTTCGAAAAAGTATAGGAAGAGAGCAATCAATAAAGCGTGCAGGGTTTAGCATGATAATCAATGATCAAATAAGAGTAACGTCAATCGTGTATCTGTATGTGTACATTTGTGTATACATGTATATATATGTATATGCATATACGACAAACATCAATATTATAATATATAACTGTTTGCTGCTTTCTGGTTATAAAGAAATGTTCGTATTTATTAAATATACACTTTAAAATGATATTTTGAAAATAAATAGCCAAGATGGAAAGATATATTTTGTGAAAGGAAATAATATACATATATATATGTAAAGAGTAAGAGAGAGATAACGTTGTTCCTCGCTATACTTATTCATCGTAAGTGGAGACGATGCGAATCCTATGGGAAAAGACGTTTCGTAAGAATGACAGAGAAAGTAGATGGACTCGTTGAGAAGAAGGGTAGAGAAAAGAGGTGAATGAGCAAGAAGGGGTGGAAAATATACGGACAGAACGACACGATGATTGGGTGGGCGAAGAGGGAGGTTGAAGGGAGCCTCTTCCATATTCCCATGAGCGACTTTTTCCTGTTCCGTCACTCACCCGATTGTTTGTATTCGATCAAAATTCTATTATTCCTAACGTGCGTGGGACGAGAAACCATCGTTGGTGGAGCACGGTGATCTCCTCTCGCTACTACGTAGAGGGCTTTCCCCGATCTCTTCTATCCTTTTCTATTATTTTATCCGTGCTTACGTTGCCATGAAATATTTCGAAATAGACGGTACACGATAGTATGGCCGTATTTTTTCAAGACTAAAGTGCAATCGTTTAACAATAAGTCATGGGAAACTACGTTGTACGTGTAATATTTGTACGTATATATATTCACGTACTATCTGAAAAAGGAAGAACGAAAAATGTCCGCTAACGGACACGGTAAAAAGAAGAAGGAACCATGTTTGAAAGGGGATTGGTAGGAAGGCAAAGGGCAAAACATCCACCCTCAAAATAAAATCCAAACCCTCGACGTGTTCTTCCTTGCTAACCCTCGCTTACTTCCTCGTGTACATTTGCCTCAGCATCGCCACAAAAATTCTATCAACGATTGTATAGACCGACCAAAGTTACCAAGAACGATAATCACGGGACCGTTGTTCCCTTTCCTTCTCTCCTCCTTCTCTCCTTCTTCTCCTTGAAAAATCATCGTTTTCCAAATTATCCTTTCTAAACGTCACGTCGCGGCGGAATCTTTGCTCCTTATGAAATTACCATGAATACGGAAACTTCTAACGCTCGGGCAAGGCTATGAGCGCGCAACCTTTCGGAAAATCGACGATATGAAACACTGCCACTTTCCGCTTACGCCCGCGAAAAAATTGGAATGGGGAAGAAGGAGCACGGCTTCTTGGCTTTGGCCTCAGCTAAAAATATTGAATTCACCCGACTGGAAGACCATAATTCTCCGAAAAATGCGTTCCATTTCGGTGCTGCTAACTGCGAAAAAGGGATTGCGCTCGAACGAATATAATTAGCGATCCCAACTCTCGTTCGTTCTAATTCTTTCTTTTTTTTTCCTTTATAACTCTGTATGGTTACAGTAAAGAATAAAAATGATATCTTTAGTTCGTTATTTTTCAAAATAAAAAAATAATATTTATGATTGAAGAAATATTGTACGTTTCTCTCTCTCTCTATTTTTTCTTTTCTCTTGTTTAATTCCAAATAAATTTGTTGCTTTAGTTATCTCTCCAAACGATGTATTTATTTGTCGAGCTATTTCATACAAACTTAATCATAAAAAAGGTAATATAAAAAGGAACAAGGAATCTATCGTATATGCGTATATATATGTGTACTCTAGTAACTCAAACATGGATTTAGTTAGTACGTGTTTACAAGCAACGCTAGTCACCAACTGAAAAATATCATAAGACCCAATTACACGGATTTACGAGGTGAAGCGTAAATATCTATATACGTAAAATATCGATAAGAACTAATAATGTTTTTCCTGAAAGCAGCACCCCGATCGTGAACAAATTTTAATATACAATAATATAAAATATAAATTTTATATCCGATACGTTTTGTATATTTTCAATCTATTAAAAAATACTTCTCGTTAGATGGATAATAAAAATATTGAACTAATAATAAATTAATAAAAAAATATGTTGATATTAAAATATCAGTAATCTTTAACGTATACGAATACTCGATGTAAGAAAACTCATGCAAAAGGAGTTTCTGGTGTCTAGGGAAAAATTTCTTGGAAAACTAAAGTTTATCGTGAGATCGGTGCTATCTTGAAAAGAAGATAAAGAGAAAAAGAAACAGACAGAGATAGACAGAAGGAGAGAAAGAGAGAAACAGAGAGAGAAAGAGAGAGAGAGAGAGACCGAACGGGAGAGATGAGAAACGAGAACGAAAGGGGTGTTGCGGTGAGGAATAAGGGGATGGAGATGGCGTGTTCCAAGGGTGATAGATTGCCTCCTCGCAAGGACGAGGCAAGCTCTCTTCTAACGGCAGAGGTGATCTCTCTCGAGAAAGCTCGAGCTTTCTCTCTGGGATCTGGTTTTGAAGAGGAACGAAGGAACGGTGGAACGAGCGCGTTCGTTCACCGATGGAACGATAGAATGTATCATCGTATGATTTATTATCAGTGGCTGTCTTCGAGCGACCATCTCGCATCCGCAGCCAGTGCCCCCTGCTCCTCCCTTCCCCCTTTCACACACCCCGCCACTGCGCCGCCACCCTTCGTCCTCTATCTCACCCTGATGCCATACTCACCCCTTACCTTTTCTCTCCTTCGACGTTCCTCGGCCTTCTTATCTCCTTCGCGATATGCGACTGGTAAAGCTTATTTTTTTTTTCTTTTACCCTCTAACCGACTGAAAATTTAAGCAACCGTTGACCTTTTAAAATGTTGATCATCTTTGTTCAAACAATTATTCATCCGTGTTTAAATTATTCTTTAAATTATATTATTTTTAAGGCAAAAAATCAACAGGATGTATTTGGATTGAAAAAAAAAAAGAAGAAATTTTAATCAAATCGATTCTTCATAATCTACAGGAGCGTTTATGCCTTGGAAGAAACGTTTACACCACACCCCCTTCCCCGCATAGATAACAACCTCTTTAGCATGTATATCCGAAGCGAGTGTATACACGCGTGTAAACGCGCCCCGAAAAAAGATAGGAGTCTGAATATTGATAATCTTTGTAGCACGAAGAAGAACCGTGCCCTTCGTCTTCCCTTTTTTCCCTTCCTCTATAGAGAATCTATAGATGGCTGCTGACTGTTCTCCCACCACTACTTCCGATCCTTCCATGGTGTTCCTACTTCAAACCTAACTTTAAATTCGACCTGCTCAACGAGAGATAAGCCACCATGGGGTATAAATGGCAAAGAATGTATACGAAAATGTTACTTTGATGATATTTACTAGTTACTCGTGCGATTCGTTTTTCGTGCTAGTAGTAACGGTCACGTATATGGTCAGACGGTGAATAGAAAAATATAAAATGGAGTGAATTTAAATAGTCTGACTTACAAATCATATTTATATAATGTTTATATATATATTTGTATATAAAAAATAAAAAAAAATAGTTAGAAAATAAAAGAGATTAATAAAAGTTCGTAGAAGAAGAATTACGAAGGTGGTGCCATCGAGAGGTCCTTATCTCGCAAGCTCGTAAGAAACGTCGAAAGTTTGGCCGCCACCACGATTTGGAATTTTTATGGGGTCGTTACGAACTCTAGCAATGATAGCAATGCGCTGGAATGGTTTTGGTGGTAGAAAGAAAAAGGACACACGCGTACGGACATCGAAGCGTAGTTTCGCGCAAACGCGATAGCCGAATTCCGCGTCCTATACGCAAAGTAGAATGCTCGAATAGTCAAATGGATAGTAGAAAAAGTGCATTGGAGAACTTTTACGACACTCTCAGGGCGTTTATGTCGCGTGTAAATCTCGCTAATTCCTCTAGCTTTCGTGGAAGGTAACTCGAGTCGCGTACCTTTCTTTCTTCTTCTGATCTTTGAACGCGATAAAAAAGTCTCTTCTAACTGTAACATCTTGAAACTTGTAAAATATTTTACAAAGATTATATTGTTAATGTAGTAAATGTTTTATTAGTAAATATTTCTTTTTAATAATTTTAAGATTTTAATTTAAAAAAATAATATATTTGAAAGATACTTCGAGTCGATTTTTGATAAAACGATTTCATAAAAAAATTCGAAGGAAACGAAGGTGCATTTTATAAAGACAGGTATTTTTTGGAAAATGTGTTCCTTTCTCTTCGACGATCCTCCATTACCGAAACGATTCCCAAGCAACCGACGTATTCTTCCAAGTTTTCTCGAATCTGTCAAGTTCAGCCAAGGGCTGAATTGCATTTTCTTTCGTCCTCCCGCTTCAAGCCGGAAGCGTCTATGGGGTAGAACGAGAAGGCGCACGCGCTCACACACGTGCAAGATACGATTCGCATGTGCGAGTGGGTTACGTCTATATGGAACGCGAAACGTTGCCTGCAGCAGCCACTGTATTTACTCATATCGCGAGTTTCTCGATAGTTGTTGTTTCCAAATAGCGTTTCGTCAACGTCAGCCGCTTTCGCGGGAGTTTCTCTTCGCCAACCCTCTTTCATCTCCCTCTCCCTCTCTTGTTTTTTTTTTCATTCTCTTTTCTCTCTCTCTCTCCCTTTCTCTATTTTCCTCTTCTCGGGAAAAAGCTTCGTAAGAAAGAAGAAATCCATTCTTCACGCGACGCCATTCTCCCCTTCTTTGCCCATTTTCTCTTTCTTTTTTCTCTAGTCTTATTCAAACCGACTGCCGAAGTATAATTTATTCGTTGAAATGTCGGAACTAGAAAGCCAATAATATACAAAACTAATGTTCCTTTCATAAGATTCCATGAGGAGATGAGTTTGTGTTTCAACAAGATCAAAATTCTCAAATAGGAGAAACAGGAAATGCTAACAAGAGTAAGAACGTCGTGTTTTTTGTTAAGACGCCAAAAAGTTCTTCCAGTTGGATTTTATCTTTCAGAAAGAATGGAACGTAATAATTTTTCTTTTTGAAATGTATTTACCAGAACACAGGGAAGACTCCGACGCTAAGTAGACGAGAAAGGAGAAAACAAAGAGCAAGGAGTCTATCCGAAACACGCATCTCTCATACGTCGGATAGAAAATCAATACCGTCTCAGCGTCTCTGAACCCATTTGCTCCCGTACTGCTGCATACAGGTCTGCCAACGTAAAAAGATATTCGCCCAAACGAAATATATTTTCCGTCGGATAAAAGTCTCGAAGGATCTTGTAGCACGACTTACCGTCTTTCACCTCAAATGGAACTTTCGTAACATCTAAAACGTCAATCAAATAAAACTAACGTTTGCCCCGATAAATGAAATAAATTAGATCATCGATAAATAACACGAGTTATCTTAAAAGTTAACTTAAGAGAATTCCTTAATTACCATCTTAAAATATTTTCAAGTAGATAAAAAAGATGAAAATACGTGCGAATTTTTCGCTCAACGATCAACCCTAACTTCCTCGTAATCGCGGACAGGTGGTTGATTACGGTTCGCCGTGAAGGGTGCAAAAACGGGGGCGGCGGCTGATCCAGACGGTTATAGTGTTCAATAATTAAGTGGAACCTGTTGCGCTTCTCACCCCCTACCTTCACAATCTCCGGACTACTCCCGGCCAGTCACATTCTACGTAACTCGAACTTCGACGCTAAAAGCACCATGTCGAAATTCATTATTCATGCCAATTAAAAGCCAACGACCTTTCTACGACTACGTTGATGCATAATTCTCCCATTTGGCAAACGTTGATTTTCGAACATATTTCGTCGCCCCCAACTAACTTTCTCTTCGATAATTCAACGATAATTTTGACTAATCGTAAGATCATTTCTTTCTCTTTTTAAACGTAATATCAAAACCTACATTTTCAATGTTAATACCTTTCATCGGTTTTTATGTTCTCCTACGAGCAACTCCTTTTAAATTGGTCGAATTCGTCCTTGTATTCCTCGATTTTCAACGAGTTTGACCCTCTTCTCGAAAGAGAAGCCCTTGCCTCGCAAAACGTGTACACACAGTTGGGTATATAGAAACTGCCGTATCTGCGTTCTTTATAAGTATGTCATTTACCGACCCTTCCTTTTTACTCTACTCACATATTATGTAAGATTTCGGGGATATTCAGATTTCATCGTGGATTTTTTCTATTCCTCTCTAATCTGTTTTTCCTCTTCAGATATTTCCCCTTCAAAAGAAAAAACCGATTGATTTTCAAAAAATCAATTTATCCTTATAACCTCGAATTTTGTTCATTTATTACGCTTCATTGATTCCTATTAATTTACAAAATCAAAACCCCCTCCGTCTCTTAGTTAATATAATTTTTAATATTACGTGTTTCTTTTCTCTCTTAGAATTTTATTGACTTCCTTGTATTTTGTCGGGAAAGTAAAAAAAAAATCCTCGCATGTACGTAAATATATTTAATAAGTAATAATATCCATCAAACGAGAACGCGCGATCGTAAGATCGGCGATGGCTGGTGACGAGAAGTTAGGTGAGTGTCGCATTGAAATCCCCGAATGGTGGACCGAGTATTAACGACGAAGCGTCTTACCAGCCTCTTAGATATTCCAATTTATGGATGCACATTCTACAAGGAGAAAATTGGAAAACGGGGATTTGTGTATACGCAAAAATTCCAACATTTTCATTGACATCTACGTCCATAAAGTGCCAATAATAAGTGCATAATAACCGGCGCTTGATATCAAAAAGAAGAAGGCCACGGAGGGAAGCGAACGTAAAAAGGGATTCGCTCGGAGTAATATGATATGGGAGATCGGGATGCGGCAGGGATGGAAGAAGTAGAGCCGAGGGTGTGGGTAAAAAGTGGATAGGGGAAAGACGACGGTACACCGTGCGATACCGCGATGCCTGAGAAGGGCTGACGGGGGGGTGGGCTGAAGGTGGAGAGAAGGTGGAGAGAGGGTGGAGGTGGGTCTTCGAGGCAGAAGAGAAGCACACTGTATGTCGTAGTAATCTTTTACGGTCTATCTCGCATCACGCTGCCGCGCGAGCTTGCATTGCTGCTTCTACAGGTCGATTCAGAAATCATTCGAAAAGAAAAAAAATGTCGACTTAATAATTCTCTTAATAATTCTCTTAATAATTCTTTTTTTCCTTTTTCTTTTTCGGTAAAAAATAAAATAAAATAGATACAAATAATATTAAATTAGAAATAATGAAAGAAGAATACATACGCGTTCTACGACATCTCTCGATGCACAATTATTTGTTCGACATTTTCATCGATTTGGTTGATTTTAAATAGAAAAAAAGGAGAATAGGTAGAATGAGATATTTGAGAGACTTTTTCTTAACAATTTTTTTGTTCCCTTTTTTATTGAACCTCTTGGAAGAGAGTCGGACAGATGATAAGAAACGATGATATCGTAAGCCTATACTAGCATCTTCTAGGTTGAAACGACCGGTATGTATACGTATTCTCGACTGAAAGGAGGACTCGAAAAGCTCCATCTCCAGCACGGGGCTCTCTTGGGATAAAGGATCAAGGTTCCTGGATGCGATGCACACGTATATCCTTATCTTATATCCCTGCCAACCAACCACCCACTATCTACTTTTCCACCCCGTACCTTCTAGCTCTCTTCTCTTCTTCGCCTACCTCCCTTCTTACCACCCCGCATCATTTCCAAGTTTCGTAAGATGGCGTGTCCTTTGGCGTGCCTGCCTAATATCAAGCATCATCGCTCATCCCTTATATACATATATCTTGTACGAGCTTTCTTAAGTACCAACCGAAAGACCCTGTCGTCTACCTCCTACCGAATTATCTACCATTATGCGATGCAAACGTTCTTGGAAAAACGACTGTCGGATTTACGCATACATCGGAATTAATACATTTCGAAATATTACACTCGATTATTATTCTCTTACGATTACTTGAAAAAGAAAGAAAAGAAAAAAGTTTTCGTTGTTTTACTTTATTTATTTATTTTATTTTTCTTTTCATTCAGGTTGACAGAGAGAAAAAAAATATTTCTGCAAAAGTTTTGGAAAATGACGTTGAAAAAATATTCTTCTTTCTAACAGACAGGAAATAGAGTAGAAACGACAACAAATCCAACGAGTAACTCCATCTTTTTTTCTTCGACGAGTATACGACGCATCTATCATGGCGTCGAGACGTCACCCCCTTTTTGCCCCCGTACGACGCACGCGTTCGTACGGGGGGACATACGGAGTCGTGTATACGGAATATATCTGTGTCCCCTCTCATATATGTATTCGTACATTCACATATACATATATACATATATACATATATCCAACTATATGTGTATACGTACATATGTATCTATATATGTACGTGCCTTCTCCCATCTTCTCTTGCCTCGCCTCTCTCCTTGGAAACGTAAAATTACTGGAAACGCAAAATCGATAGTCGCGATACGGGAGGCTCCTTCGATCCTTTTCCTACCTCCCGTATTATACTCCTTTTCGCGCATTTTTTACGACCATCTATCGTTCGAACATCGAACATCGAACATAACGCGTCCCGTTAGTACGACGAATATTACATTCCACGTGAGGGACGATCAAATCGAATTTTACAATTGGTCGTCTATAGTATCTGAGTAGGCATCGTATATTCCAAAATAATGCATCCAAATCTCGATAATGTAAGATAAGAAGTAAAGAGTAACTGTGATAAAAAGAATAGCAAAATGTCTGACTGACTCTTATATTTTTTTATATTTTTTCTATATCGTATTCTTTGTTTTATTATATGTGTTTGTATATATATATATATATATATATATATATATATGTATATATAGTACTATCGTAGAGACAAGTAAGAAAGAAAAGAGGAAAAGTGTTCTTCGTTACTTCGAACGTTAACTCCGAGCAAGTTCATTCAACGAGAGTGAAAGTTACTGCGAAGTACTTTGCAGAAAGTTCTTAAGGTGGGTCAGGACTTTCCTCGCGGTACGATGTTATTTTAGAGGGACGTCGAGTGGTAATGGGTGAGAGGAAAGGTAGGAGAAGGAGGATGAGAAAAGGACGCTTACGAATGAGACTGAAAGGGAGGATTATGTTAATTTATCGTCTCTGAGATCCTTGAAACTTTGACTAACACGATCAAAGAAGAAGAACCACTGTCTTTGTTATGTTCTTTCCTCGTTTCTATAAATTGATTATCTTTATATAACTTTTCGTAAAATAGTTCTAATTTAATAAGATATCCCTTTTTAATTGTAACGTTTGTTCTAATACTTAAATTAAACGTTAGATTATATTAGTTTTAAGATAAAAAACAAAATAGTAAAGGAAAAAATCAAAATGAAAAATTCCGAAAAACGAATCAACTTCGTGTCGTGTCTTTGGCTTACACACGATCGAACTGAGATCTCGAAAGCATACATATTTCGCAGACACCATCCTGCTTATCTTTCGAAGCGTTTCCCTCGGGATCTTCTATCCCCGTCTCATTCCATCATCCGTGTGCCTCTCATACACGTATATGGAGAAGGGGTACGAAAAAGAATCTATACAACGGTCTGCGTCTTTCGATTTTCCTCGAGTAAAACCCGATCGCGATAGGTACGATACATCTCTGTCTAATAATAATAATAATAAAAAAAAAGAAATTATATAAAGTTATTTACGAAATATCGAGATATTTATTTATGAAATAAATAACGATTATAGCAAAATGATCAATAAAAATCTGTTATGTGAAAGAAGAATAAGATGAAAAAGAAAAAGAAGAAGAGGTTTTAGTTTAAAGTGCATCGAAGCCTCGTTTCACGAAGAAAAGTTATGCCAAGACAAGTATACGAACGAAATAGAGATACCTCTACTCTCCTCGCCTACCAACCCTAAGATAAAAATGTACCCCGAAAGAAGTGACAAAGTCTCGGCGTATTTCGCCAAACAATTTCGCAGCTAGACAGTGTGTCTTGGCGCTTTAAGCTAGGCTCTTTCTCTCTTTTTCTTTCTTCTCTCTTTCTTTATTTCTTTCTTTCATTTTTTCGTTATCTCTTTCTTTCTTTCTCTCTCACAGTGTATTTCTAGTAACACCCTTGGCCCTGTACAACCGTCGAGTAGTAGTAAGTTACAGTGGAAGATCCACCGTTCTCGGTTCTATACCCTTTGCCCTCCACCAACGAAACTTCTTGCCCCTACCGTATTCTCATTCTATCTATTCCTTCCCCATTCGCGAAACGCGTACAGTGGCTCGAGTATAAAATAGCTAGATTATTATTATTATTATTATTATTATTACTATTTCTACGGTCGGGATGGAAAGTCGCCATATTTTCCAGACCGATATTATAACGATTTCATGATGTTTCCTCATTTTATTTTAAATTCAAATAGATCCAAATCCTCCAACTTCACTTTTTTTATATCATACCGAATTAAGACAAAAAGAATAAGAATCTTGGAAATAAATTCAATTACAAAAAAAAAAAAAAGAGACAATGAAACTATTTCTTTCTTTTTCTTCTTAAATGAATGAATCTAAATAGAGGAAAAAAGAAAGCGTGTCGAAAAGATCGTACGCGAGGGTGAGAAGACTTCAAGAGAAAAAAAGACAAAAAAAAAAAAAAAAGAACATGGAAAAGAAAAGAAAGAGAAAGAAAGAATAGCGCAGGCTGCCGCGCAGGGTGGAGAGAACAAGCGAGTTATATTTCAGAGTACCGCATCCAGGAGAAATCAAGTATGGAGGAGATTTGCATGCGAGTCGAATATAAGCTTGCTGAATATCCTCGGGTATAAGTATTTCATATAAGAAGAGACCGCTGTATAGCCGCGTATAAGACACTCTCCTGTACCCTACGGCCCTTCCATTTTGCAAGAAGAAACGAAAGGGATAAAATCACCCCTTCGCCCCCTTCCCTCCTTTCACCCACCCCAGAGCTGCTCTTGGATTCCGGAAAGCGGCCTCTCTCTCTCTCTTTCTTTTCCTTTCCATTTTCTCTCACGCTCCTAGCTCAAACGCGAAAAGAGGAAATGGTGCTCTTCGCCGTCGTCGTCGTCGTCGTCGTCACGGAAAGGCTTCGAAGTGAATAGCTCGCTAGGCGTAGAAGGAGAGTATCGCTACCAAATACGTTAATGTATCCAAGTATATGTAGGTAGGTATATGCTCCCATAGCTGCCATATAGGCAACGTTTTAAGAAATGTATCGATATCCATGTCGCTACGGATCGTAGCTTTCCTAGTCTCTCTATATAAAACTTTATCGATTTTCGATAAGAATCTCGTCTCCATCATTATCACGAGACTTTCGGAAAAAAAGCCCTTGCTTCTTTCGTCAACGAAGCTGTAACGAGTTATGTGAATGAATATATGTAAGGGTTACCGATGTATATATATATATACATATATTCTTTTTTTTTTATTACAAGAGTATGATATTATAAAAAGAAGGGAGAGAAGAAAATACTCGAATCTTCAAGAGTCACCATCTCCTCACAGTCTCTTCCTTTCTTACCCTCTTTCGTGAGAAAAGGTGTGCTTCTGAGAAGACCGGTATGATATGCAAAAATATGTGATAAGAGTGGCTGTAGTATCTGTGTGCCGTGTTCGTAGATGTTGTCGAGTCTCGCGAGAGTGTGTACGCGGATATGGAAAAAGCAGTGGCAACCCTATCACAGTGGCAGCCCCTAGGGGGCTCGCGGGAAAAGAAGAGTACGACCGACCAACCAACCAACCAACCAACCAAGACCCGAATATAGGATGCCAGGAATTTTCATATCTCGATGCCACTCTCAGAAAGTCGCAAGTTTTTCCTAGAAAATTTTCTTCGTATAAACGACACCGTAGGAAAAAGATTCGAGTTGGGTGCGTCGAATTTGTTAGATCCAATAAAAATTTTTACTCTCGATATTTATCTTTTTTTTTTGGTTTTTATATTTAATAATTATATTATTTATTCGAGAAAGGAAAAAAAAAGAGAAATCACTGGGAAATAGGTGAGCCATGCAAATGGTGCGAAGAAAAGTGGAAAATAAAACGTGGCGAATCCTGGCATGGTTTGAATCACGAAAAGAGAAAGGGAGAAGCTTATTGCGTTAAATGTAGCGAAAAATCGTGGCTACGCCAACGTGCTAGAATAGTCGATAAAAATCAAAACTGCTAAACCGTAGGTCACGTCCAGTATGTACATTCGAGAATATCCAGATGTCATTGAACGTAAATTTACGAGAAAGTCTTCGAAATCCTCGCTTATTCTTCTTATTCTTCTTATTCTTCTTATTCTTATTCTTATTCTTCGTTTCCTTCTCGGGTACACGTACACTTAGGATTCTCGAATAGAAAACGTAAACGGCATCGACACTGAGAACTACCCTCCTACGTACCGTCGTCAACATCGGCCTCCCTTCCAACCAAGCAACCACCCCCACACACCCATCACTCCTACCACCCTTCTTCCGTTGGATAAAGGTGTTAGGGGTGCAGGCTGCGACTGACAGCTACATTTATACGTTTCGCGGATTTTCCATATCGAGATTCGTCGAGTGCACACGGGGCCGGGCTTAACGGCATGGCACTGCAAATAACGTCGGGAGGATTTGTATCTGTCAGAAGTTGCGGAGCTGGTTACTACGTGCCTCGGTGCTGCCTGCGGATTCAAAAATCCTCCTCCCGCGACGACGTGTACGTGAAAATTCCATGGATTCTGATGCCACCCTTCGATCGCGAGTCTACGCGAAACATCTCACTCGTCGTTACATTTTGCATCCAAGCCGAACGACGAATTGGATTTTCGAAGCAACCTTAATATTTTCCCCTACTCTTATCTTTCTTATTTTCTTCATGATTTCTTAACATCGATTCGAAAAACTAAACACGTCTGTTATATTACTATGTGATAAGTATTACAGCGTTATTTGCATAATAATGATCACTCAATAATGTAAATTTTGTCCAATGTTTTTCTTTTGTTTACATATCCCTTTCAACTATATTCCATACGGTGATTGTATAAATTGTGTCGTACTATGCTAATGCTTTTAGTTATTCCCGCGTCTGTACCTCATCCTGTCCTACAAGGAACTAAACCTTTCGATTTCTATACCGAGTTCTCGAAGCCGTAGGATCATTCAACCCCTTCCTCCGAGTTCATACCTGAACGATGAACAACTCCCGATTGGCTGCATCAAGATTCTAAAGCTTTTCATTCGAGGGGTATCACGATTAATACTGTATAGCGAGTAACTACTAATTATAATAGAAATAATATCAATATTAATTTATATCAATGGGATTTAAAAATATTCTTCATACTCTATCACCATGAATGTTCATTCCTATTATTTATCATTCATAAATCTCACACAAAGATATCGATTGAGGACAAATTCCAGTAGTATTCATTTCTCAACGACTTATCATACTCGTTCGGAAAAAAAAAAATCATCATCATCGTGGTAAGTGGAATAGGAAATCATTAAATTGAACTTGGGTGAACGAACTCGATGCTGAGTATCATCCTTCCTGCATGGGGTTTGCCCTTTTAACTTTTCGATCTTGTCGAACGAGGCTAAATATATTTGCAAATATGTGCGTATCCCTAGCGATCCCTTTTCCTCTCTTTCGTGCAAACCTCCGTTGAGTCAGCAGCATCCCTCTCACGTGTTTTCTACTCCTGGCACATCGACCGCGACCCTCCGGGTCTCGAACGAATAATCAGGTAGGTGTAGCAAAACCATTCTTCTTCCATCCTCTTTTCTATCAATCTATCTATATATCTCCTTCCTTCTCGCTCACTAGTTCGTACGTTCCGTTCTCATACAGAGTATATGTAAATCATGGCAAGCGTGTCCATACATAGCAACGTGGATCAACGTGTCTCTCTCTCTTTTATACACAGACATACACACGCACAAACAAACGTATATCTTTCTTTGTACGTGTGCGTACACGTCTGTTTGTCTCTTTACATGTACTACGTGTACGCGTACACATCGCGAGGTATATTTGCATGACAATATTATTCCACTCCGGGCATACGCGGATTGGTTACTCTTTTTCCCTACGTCCTATACTACAGCACGATCCAAACGATATTCATCGGATCTTTCAGTTTACGAATATTCTTTTAATATTCACTTGGATATATATGTTATTAAAAAAAAAAAAGAAGAGAAAAAAATATATAGAAAGAAATAAAGAAAAATTTATTGAAATAGGATACTTCGTAAAAAGAAAAAAAAAATGAATTTGCCTTGTACAACCGATGGAACATAAAATATACGTTGACTGGTTGGAGAGAAGAGAAGAAAAAAAAGGAAAAGAAAAAGGGGGTTCGTTTGGGTTGTTCGTTTACCCCATCTATCCTTCTGTCAGTCCCTCCTCTTGAACTTTGCGATCCGAGACCGTGTCGCGAGCTTTTGAAAAGATCTGTAGAAGCCAGGTCCGTATGCAAATTGGCCGATATTGTCGTGCGTTACGTGGCACCGCCGATATGGGTACGTACATATATACACGCATACATACCTATATGTATATATGAGTACGGGAACGACTACGCTCGCGTACTCGCAGGTATATATCGCGAGAGTAAAAGGGTAAAAGGAGGAAAGGGTATACCGAGAAAGAGAGATAGAGAAAGAGACGTAGGGCACAAGAAGAGAAAAATAGCTAACGAGTGTGAGAGAGGAATAGAAAGAAAAAAAATAGACAGTGAAAGAGAGAGAGAGAGAGAAAGAGAGTCGATTCAACCGATGCAAATTCGCAAACTAAAACGGAGTGCATAAAGCCGAAAGCTCAGCCGGCTCGAGGCATGATTTGCATAAGTGTCCTGGCAGCTGCGAACGCTTGCCACCGCGAACACGTGCCTCGGCGTCCGATTAAAGGACTTGCGACCCTATGCTTCCTACTTCCGAATGTTCTACGTTATCCAAGAATTCGATCAACTTTCCTACCACTTTCGACCATTACGAGATTTTTCTTCTCTATTTCATATCTTTTATTTTTCGTATTAATTTCTATAAGATTATCGCCTGAAAAGAGAATGTCAAATGAAAATAAACGAATATACTCGAGAGTGGTTAGAAGAAAATGTATTCTTCTTTATATCGAGATAAAAGAAAAAATACATAGAAGGATGTATATATTTGGAATCGGACAAAAAGGAAAGAAAGAATGAAAGAAATAAAAAGAAATAAAGATAAAGAAAAAGAGAAAGAGACAGAGAGAGAGAGAGAGAATACTTTGAGAAATTTTTCGATTCGATTGCAGCTGTCGCGCGTCGTCATCCTCGACACGTAAAAGACGACAGAGAATAAGAAGAAGGAGAAGAGGAGGAAGAAGTAGAAGAAGACGACGACGACGACGACGATGACGACGACGACTGCAAGGAGCTCTGTGCGCCACGGGAATAAGATATGGAAATTTTCAATTCGGGCAAAATTTAAGAATTTACCCCGACCGCCCGCGCGCACGGCTGGCGTGTAGTAGGGTGCAGGATATGTATTATGCGGGGAGGGGCGCATTTTCAAGGAAGAAAAAGAAAAAGAGGTGGAATAGAAGGAAGAGAAGGAAGGAAGGGCGGGAGAGAAGGGGGAGTATGTGTGTGACGTGTGTGGCGGCCATTACGAAGAGCCGGGGGTGGTTGCCAGGCAACGCCTTTCAACCCCCACATACTCACACCACCCTCGACCAACCCCAAAACCCTGCGCGAATTCCCCACCCCACCTCCCCTGCTGCTTCTCTTCTCTTCTATTCCCTTCCCTCTTTTTCTATCCTTTCCGAACACTCTCTCTTTCTTACCTCTTTCTCTTCCTTCTTCCACCCACTTCTTTCGCTTTTTCGGCTTACTACAACACGAACGATGATTCGTTTCTCGATAACTCCTTATCGGCGATATTAATTCGATAATGTCTCTCGACTATCGTTTTCTTAATACGATGTATGTATTATGTATGTATGTATGTATTGAAGAAAGTTAAATATTATTTTTTTGTAGATAAATACTTTTACATATCTATAGTTCATGGTTATTAATAGTTTGTAAACTCTTTTTTATTCCTCTCTCTCTCTCTCTCTCTCTCTCTCTTATGTAATGTCTGCTGAAGCTATATCGGTAAAGAGAGTCCGATAAATTTCAAACTCAAGAAGCTTTATATAGCTTCCTTTTTTTTTCCATGCTATCGACCTCAGCGCAATAAAATCCTGTAATAACTATGTCCGTCAAGGAGCTTAAGTCGTTCTATATTCACAGCTATCAAGAGAAGCTTGAAAATATAACTTACAAACTATCTTTGTCCCGACGATGTTTAGCAACGAAGATTTAATAACATAATCAAAGTCTACCGAAACAAAATCTCTCCATTTTAACGACGAGTATTATAAAAAAATATAATATATATATGTCATTTTCTTTCTTGTATGTAGAATAAATTTACGAATATTTCTGCTCGATTGAATTTGTGTTAAGCGGTATTTACGGTGAAATAGAGAAAGAAAATGTCGAATCGGATAGGTGCTCATTGACGTTCGAATAAAATTGTCGAAAATGAGATCCATCCTCCGTTAGCTTTCACCTTCTAATGCGCATCGAAACGGTTCTGCACATTCGCTGCCTTAAATTGGGTGTAACATTCGGTTGTTGACTCTGTGCGCACATGCTTGCGTACGTATGTATATATATATATATATGTACGAATGCATCTATAGGATGAGCAAGGAAGAGGTACGTATCGATGATGGGTCGATAAACATCCAAGTATTGTGCAATCAACCGCCTATTTGGTGTCATTGTACCTACCTACATTTCAGTAGGTAGCATGAATTCTCTGTCTCATTCTATCTCTCTCTCTTTCTTTCTCACACACTCTCTTTCTCATCCTCTTTTCCATGCGCTATTGTGTTTGTTCCATCCGAAGAGAGGGAAGGTTTCACCCAGGAACGATGCTTCAGATTTTGCTACCTGAGCGTACTCTGAAGCAGGAGATAACCACGTCTCGTTTCGGAAACGCTTTGAAAACGGACACGAATCCTCATGTGAACCTGCCCTTTAATCGCATCACTATTATAACGGACACGGTATACAATACCAAAACGGACACTGTTTTCTTATTTAACAGGTCTTATAGAATTAAATCGATAGATAGATTTCACTAAACAAGTTTTTCAAAATCCGTTTTAAATGATGAAAACAACATATAGAAAACCATGGAAAATTTCTTTATTGAAAGATAAAAAAAACAAAAAAAACATAAAGGTCACATTGACCTACGACCCCCGACTACCTGCCGTTTTAACCACTGGTATAAACATTTTCACAGCGATTCCATTGGGGGTATCCCTTCTTGGGATCATCTTTTACATGGGTTTCGAAAGCTATACTGTCCTTTAATGCACCATTATATTACTTTCCGATTATTAATGGTGCTGTCTCGAAAGCTTTGCCCCACCCTTTCTACACGAACCATACTCTCTTTCTCTCTCTCTTCCAATCCGTCAAATCTCTACCTCGGCAGACTCTAATCCTAACCTCCTTTTATATACTAATGATGCTTTTTATTATAGATCATTGTTATGCGCGAATAGAAAAATTTTCAAAGACGATTGCCGTATAATCCCTGATCATGGGTACCCAAAAATATGATGATTATCAATCTAAACAAAAATCTAAAAAATAACCCGATTAAATTGATAAAAAAAAAAAACAAAATGAATGATATGAAATAATTAAAAAAATTGTTAATAAGCGAGAACAATACGTTCAGTTCGATAAATAATACTTCGAGTTCATCGAGTTCAACTCTACTTTCGTAGATGGTCGTTTTTAGCTTTCGATGCACATGGTGGATGGATATTTAATAACGAGTTGGTACGAATGGATATACCCTTGTCGTTCTCGTATATATATATTTATGTATGTGAAGGATATATAGATATATTTCAGTGAGTCGAAGCCTGCACTACTGCTGTATTTCACGAAGAGATATTTCCAATTTGTCTTCCTGCAGAAAGTGTTGCACCGTCACTGAAACCGGCAAGGAGCATGAGCGAGTGAACGAACGAAGGAAGAAAGAAAGAAATAAAGAAAGAAAGCAAGAAGGAAAGAAAGAGAGATAAAAAAAGAAGGAAAAAGAAAAAGAGAGAGAGAGAAAGAGGAGGAAACATGCTCGAGTAATGGTGGAAAATCCGCCGACTGAATTGAAGCTAGACGTCGTGAAATTGAACAACGTACGTAATACATATATTCGCAAGAGTGACGCGCACGTGTGAGAACTCTGGCTTTTATGTGCACATGAGTGTGCGACTTTTACATATTCCTACCAATACATGTTATTGAGTATATGAATATATGAATATATATATATATACACATACGAATATGTAGGTATATATCAATAATAATCCGTAGTATCCACGAATCCTACCCATTTCGTCTTTAAAAAGGAAATAGGCGGACTTGTATACGGCATGGAATGATTTCTCGTGAGATCGTTAGGCATTAGATTAGTATTGATAGAATACAACCCTACAGATTCAATTTTATATTTTCTTTTACTCGTCTATATATTATATATCAATAATCTATGCAAGTATAATATTATTTCTATTTTTCTCATAGCTACATGGATAACTATATATAAATGTGATTTTTGTTTTTCAAATTAACTAATTTAATTTTCAAGTACTTTATTATATAAAATTAGACGAATCTTTCGTTAAAGGGTTCGTTGTGGTTCTTTTAGCATGAGTTTATTTTCTGATCCGCCAGTTGGTTTTTATCCTTTACCAAACATTCGAAAGTGGTCGTATCATCGTAGTTAAACAAACAAACGTTTCTTATACAGCATTGTACGTGAGAGAGAAAAGAGAGAAAGAGAGAAAGAGAAAGAAAAGGGTTCCGCACTTATCGCGTTAAATATTTGCACCACTTCAGTCGTCAGGTAGTAGCAACTAGGTTCTCTCTTCCCTAACGGACAGTCGTACTCTTTGTAAGAGTCTCGAACCTTTCGAAGATACACCTTTCTCTCGATTTGACCCCTTTTCCAAACACGTCATGTTGGAACATAAGAGCGATTCCGTGTTGATCGTAAAGAAATTTATTACAAGCCCTGAGCACGCGCGTTACGCGTTTCGAAATCTGTTTAAAAAAAATAACCCGTCGCCCATATGGAATGGAAAAAAAAAAAGAAAAAATATCCCGTAAAATGCATACGATTACGTTGAGAGCATATTCAATGTGCTTAACGTTAGAAAAGGGTTGAATTGGTAATATAAATCAAAAATCCTACCCTCCTATATAGCGTTCTTAATCGACCGTACAATATTTCTCTTATGTATGCCAATATCTATTTTTTCATTTCTTTTCTTTTCTTTTTTTTTTTACGGACGATTTGCGAATTCTGTTTGTGAAAGTTGATTTTAATGTATAGAATAAAAAAAGAATAAAAAAAAAAGGAAAAATAATGTAGAAATTCATATATGGATAAAATTTATCTTATTTCATTATTTCTGATTATATTCAGTAAACTTATGTATCGTAATATTTACAGATTATCATCAAAGTAAAGGTACGATTTTAAAGCACAAGCGTTTTAAGACAAACTCATAATCAACTATCGTCTTTAAAAGACGACGTGAAGTACTCGGCACATGTAGGTAGTAGTATATACACGTAGTAGCCCAATGAAAACGACACCCTTAATAATCGCGGGTAACCGATGGCTAAAAGCGAACGGAGAGAGAGGGCGGTTAAAGCAACTTGTTGCATAATAACGCTGAAGCAAAAGATAGGACCAACTTAGTACCGCGTGATCGTTGCGCTTGCGCTCAAAGTGTCGCCGTTAATCCCAACAGTTTCGCCTAACCGTTGCTGCGACCGCTAATCGCGACGTTGGACTCGGATTACTGAAGCTAAACTTTGGGAGACACAATGCTTATTAGTTTGTATCAGTTCAAAATGTAACTTTAATCGCATTTAACTGAAACATTGAAACGTTAAAAATTGACATGAAAAAGTATTTTAGAAAATAGAGAGAGAGAGAGAGAGAGAGAGAAATAAAAAGGAACACATTTCCTTTAATCTTAATCTCCAGATACTTGTCTTCTTGAATGAGACGTAAGGATAGACGTGTCCTTAGGATTATCCTACAGGATGAGAAAAAAGGAAGCAAGAAGAGAAGAGGAAGAAAGACGTAAAGCAAAGCAAAACGGAAAAAGAGAATAAGGGAAAAGGAAAGGACGTGGCATGCGATTAGCGTTTGATACCGCGTGCCAACGTCCTGAGGGTCCTGGAGTAGAAGCAGACAAGCAGACAGACGTATAATTTCAGGGATAAGATCTAAAACATTGCCTCGACCTGGCACAGACGGAGAACGAAAATACCGGCGAAAGGGGTTCGTGTTCTTTCGTGGCACCATGTGTGGAACGGGCTGCCAAGTAAAACCGCTTACTTACGAAAGAAAAAGCCTTCTTCTCTCCATTCGATATTCTTTAAACTAAAGTTTATTCACCGTGTTATACATTTAGTTCCAATCATTCGACTTTACGATGGACGTGGGATTTAGGTATCCCTATGACACCGAATGATACCCTAATCTTTTTTATTTGACTTTTTATTTTTTACTTTTCGATAAAATCTACGTAGGATACATTATATCATATTCTCTTGTGTCATGGAACAAGACGATAACTCTTTCGTCCTGGTAAACGCGCGTGTTGCGGAAAGTGGGGAAAAAAAATTTAAAAAAAAATAGTAAAAGAGAGAGAGAGAGAGAAAGGAGAAAGGAAGTTCGTGGAAAGAACGACCTATTGGCGGGTCATTAAACACAGATAGGGTCAACCCACTGCATATGTCGTGTTCCTGTACGTCTCTCAAAGCTGGAGTTAGTTAGCGTGTATGCAAAGCCGCGTCAGCCAGGTAGAGACTCGCCCTGATTATTTATGTGAGGATCTCGCGTTAGACACCCTTTTTTTCCCAGCCCCTTCTTTTATCGTCTATCTCTCTCTCTCTCTCTCTCTTTCTTTCTTTCTTTCTTTCTCGCTCTTTCTTTTTCACTCTCATGTCTGATCTACGAAGAGAATAAGGGACAGAGAAAAACATCGGGGCATACCAACAACGGCTCTTCCACACGCTTTTTATAGATACTAAAAAATATTATAATCTATGCTTCGCTGGAAGAGAAAAATATAATTCATTATTCGAGCGGATATACAAAGAGAACGACAACGGGGTGCCTTATAGGGTGAATCCCGCCCGCTTGCCATCCCGTAGCCCGACCAAAAGGTTAAAGCAAACGGAGAAGGGAACCTTACAGAGATATCCGAACAGACTAAGGTTCGGGAAAAACTTTCTCGGCAAAGAAAAACTATATTTCATCTTAACCCTTTCTTTTCTAAAGTAAGCGTGAGATCTTTGAAGAAACAACCTGAGCGTCTTTTATTCTTTCCCTTTTTTATCTTTTACGTTAAAGAAACTCTCAAAAATATCACGTATTAATTGTGTTATTTATATTTATATATGTCAATGTTTTATTGTATAGTTCAGTTAAATCATGGTAACTCTAGATCTTACACGATATAACTAACGTATGTGACGTTTTTGGAAAAGCATATAAAAATAATTGTATTATACATTTAAATTTAGTAGTAGTAGTAGCAGTAGCAGTATTAGGAAATAACGAGATTATATATGAATTCACAAGAAGCTAGTAATTTTAGTATGGATACATTCAAAGTTGATAGAACAGCATGACTAACAGAAAATTTGTTTTCAAAGAACAGAAAAAAGATAAGAACAGATCTACTAGTACTCATTATTCACGTTTATTTTATTTTCGTTTTCATCATTTTCGAAGGAAATGTAATTTAATCATGTAAGTCAAATATAGCGAAACTCTAACTCGAGATTAGATAAGCCATGAAACTAAAATACATATATTTTCTGTCTCCGTATTTACAATGGTGCAATATATGCCAGTTATTGAATCTAAATCGAAGAATATTTTTCTTATACTTGGGATGAAATTTCAATCTCGTACCTTGACTACTCATCTCTTGTAAATTCATATATTACTTACAATTAGAATTATTTGAAGTACGTAATTCTGCTTTCATTTATATTTAAACGGATCAATATAGTTATTTCAAGGATTTTCTTAGTCATTTTTTGCAAATTAACGAATATCGCAAAGTATATAAATTAGTATATACATTAGTCTATAGATTATAAATTACCAGGTAATTAATCGCATTTCTTTTCTAATTGAGACTTCTAACAAAGTTCAATTACAAGTTGCAAAGTACGTCGAGAGTTTTTTCTTCAAAAGAGTGGGGAGTTAATGTAGACCGAGTAAAAAGTGAACGAGAAGAAGAGGGGAGAAAGAGAGAGAAAAAGAGAAAGAGAGGGAAGGGTTGATGAGTGCAACCGGTGTCTTCCTCCCCACCTTCCGCTTCGGACAGACGGCAAAACGACCTCGCGGCTTTCCGTTACCTAAATCGTTCTGTCAGTTTACCACGATATCTCGTTGAAGACTGACGTTTCTGTGACAAACATTTCGCGAGCAATAATTGTCTATAGTTAATACACAACATTAGTGAGAAAAATTTGAAGGGATCAATCAATAACTTCATGTGTATATCCTCGATCCATTCTTCTAACTTAATTTTCTATTTGTGACTTATATTTTTTTTTTTACGTTTACTTGTGATTTCAAAGAATAACTTTTTTAATCGATACTTATATCTTTATTTGTTTTTATATTAAATATTATATACGTCATTTGTTCCAGTCAAATTTCAACGAGTATCCTTTGAAAAAAAAAAAAAAAAAAGAAGAATCCACGCTAATCGCGACTACTTTTCTTTTTTTCTTTTAGAAATCAAAAGAAAGAAAGAAAGAATGCACCCGCGGTTCACGACACTTCGGATTTTTCAGTAGATTTTCTCTCGGTTTTTCTTAAATTAAGCGTTCCGTTCCCGTCCGAAGTAAACCATAATTCGTTTATCAAGTTTCTGTACTCTCTCCTTCGCTCCGCCCCCAAAGGAAAATTCTATTCATTATTCCTTTACAAATATAATATTTCGATTTGTCCTTGTTAAAATAACGTACATCTGTCAGAATCTCAAGCTTTGAGAAACATTTATCCAAAAAATTCTTCATACCATTCAACATACATATACGAGTAAAACATGGTTTATACAATGAGATCTTTAAAATTATTTAAAAAAAAATACAAACAAATATAAATGAATTGCGTTATTTAAAAAAGTACTTACTCAGAGAACGCATCGGTTTATTTGTTGTCTTCTTAAGGTCTTGAAAAATCGTCAAATTTTCTTCGTAATATACAGAGATGATAGAACACGAAATAATCATTCGTTATAAAATGTATAAAATACATGAAGTAAATATAAACTGTGTGATAAGAGGATACGATCAAAGGATAACGTGAAAGAAAGGATATGATAACAGAAAAAAATATAGACGAAGAAAGAAAGAAGGAGAGAGGGAGAAAGAGAAACGAAACTCGAGTAAAAGCCTCAGAAACATAAAGAGCGATGAAGAGAAAGTGAGAATGAAACGAGGGAGGAGAGACAGAAAGTGGGAGAGCGAGTTATTAAGAGCACGGGGAAGGTCGAGCATGGTGGGGTGGTACCTAGTGACGTAATTAATTCAAAACGAAGACACGACGCAGCGCCACGGAAGGGAAACAATCAGCTGTTGACTCTCCTTGGAGTTATTTGGCGCGCTTGCTATTTTGCTCGTAAAGAAGAAAAAAAAAAATAAACACCCTTTTAACGTATTAATTTATTTTCTTACTTTTATCGAGAAAATTTTCAAGGAGAGATCTTACGTGAAATTTATTATAAAACTTTGAACGATTTGATTTAAAAGAAAAAAAACAAGAAAATTTTGTTAACAAGAGAGATGAGAGAAGAATAATTTATTCGTGAAAAGAGAAAAATCGTAAAAGAAAATATATATTGAATTGTCACTATACGGGACACGCACGTCAATGAAAAAAAAAAAGAAAAAGAAGATAAAAGCTGTGACATCGTAATGAAAAATAATGTTTCTCATTGTATCTTTTCACGATTATTTGAGATACATCACGAGGCTAATGCAAGAAGTCAACTTAGCGCGAGAGTTCATTCTCTTGAAACGGTTTTTTTGATGTTCTCGAAAATAGATAAGGGAAAGAACGTTGGTGCCAGGACGAGGGCGTAGGAAGGACTGAGAGAGGATCTAGAAACGAATCCTGCCATCTCGAAGGACCGTCCAACGGGAACTGTACCGTCGAACGTCGCGACGCCGGCGTCTGCGTCCCATCTGCCTATATACATATACATATATATATGTGTATATATACATATATATATATGTAGATATGTACACATATTGTATATATAGGTATATGTATCTACGCGCTTACATATATACACAAGCTTGTTTAATATGTTATCCGTGTATGCGTGAATATCCTCCGCTAGATTCAATCCGTCTTCGGTTAGACAGTATATTTCGCCGAATACTTTCAATTCTTCCACGTCTCGTAGTTGCGCTATATTTCACTCCTTTATCATACACGCGCGAGTCTGCCGGAATTCAAAACGGGGTACGTACGTTATATGAGTAATATTGTAATTCTTAACAAAGAAACGCTACGGAGAAATATTTGTTTTGTTTTTTGCCCGATCGCTTAATATCAACGTAATTCGATAAAAATAAAAGAAAAATCAAAATATCCAATTTTTGTATCTATTCGTCGTTAATCTTTTTTCTATTAATTTTTATCACATGTTATCTTTGATCTTTATAAACGAGTATAAACGTTCTTTAAATGAAGAAAGTAATTAACGGAATTTATTATTATATCTGAGAATAATAGGGGATTGAAAGGACCAAATCTTATAGAAAAGAAATACTTAGTCGACTAAAAGGAAAAAAAGGAATTTCGAATTTTTGTATTTTTCCCGAGTTTCTCGTCAATACTTTTTTCTGAGAATTGCCGGTCCTGCGCGCAGAAACTCACCCCATTACCAACCCCCGCGTAGGACGCGAACGCCCTCGAGGCAACTCCTGCCTTTGGATGGCTGGCACGCAGGCGTCAACATGGCCGCAGCACGTCGACTCCATCCGCCTAAACGAGTCTCTCCTTCGTTTAACTCCTATCAGTAATTAATAAAACGCCACCAAGTGATCCTTGCTCGGGTATGTCGCGTGAAAGTAGAAACTCGATTGAAGAGATTAAACAATTTATATATAAATATATTTTTTTTTATTGTGACGTGTTAATTATCGACTCGAGAATGAAACTAGTGGTATCCTTTAGAACAATGAGATTTTATCGTTCACGTAATTTACATCACCGTTAAGTGTTCCACACGGAAGAAAGACAAAATATTAGTTAATTAATGACAAATGATCATGATCATCCCTTTACGTTCCGTTTACGTAAACTTCACATTATTTTGGTAGAATTTTATTTCCATATTGACAAGTAACCGTTAATCGATCGATAATTAATAACGTCAATAAAGAACTTTGTTTTTTATATTCTTAATCGTGACCGAACAGTTATTTAAAAACAATATCTAAATTTTGTTAACATCCTAAAACAAGAATACGTACCCTAATTATTATAAATTATCGAATTAACCGTTCCCATATACCACACTACATTTTTAAAATATTCAATATTCCTCTCTTCGAGTCTAAAAAAAACCACACTGATCGTATGTTACTTCTAAATTATCGTTCGTTCTATTATTTAAAACATTATATACCAAAAAAATGACGTTTGTCAAACGGTAATTCACTCTTCCAGGAAATAAAGAAAAAAAAAGGAGAGAGAGAGAGAGAGAGAGAAAGAGAGTAAGAACACAATATAAACAGAGGGTAGTCCAAGTATGTTCTCTGAGAGAACCTTTAGATCTGTTTGTTATTTTCGTATTATACGACTCGTACCATTCCTTCTCTTACAATAGCGAGAAAAAAAAAGAGAAAAAAAGACAAAAAAAAGAGAGAGAAAGAGAGAGGAATAAAAAGCACAGAAAACGACACATCTTGAACGGTAGTTCATTAAAGCAGAGGGACGACTCGACTTAACCCCTCACCGATGAAACTGAGTCACGTCGTGCAGCCGGCTGGTCGTATATGCAAATCACTCGCGTGGGGTATTCCCCTTCTCTCCCTCTCCCTTTTTTCCCTTTCTCTTGGCAAGCATTGAGTGGAGAAAAAAGAAAAAGAAAAAGAGACTCCTATGGTGGGGATGAACGAGGAAGCTCATTAGTTTTTTTTCTTTTTTTTTTTTTCTATCGTGATAGGGGTATTCCGTTGGTAAACGGCAGCCATCGTAACTTCCATCACAGAGTTACCACTACTATTTTCTACGATTACTCCTACCACGACTACCACCACGAGCATTGACCACAAAACTGCTCTTGAATTGTTTATGCGAGAGCACGCTTTATGGTACGATAGTAGGTGGGTTCATATCGGTGACCCAGAAACGTGTCGTATTTTTATAGGAATTATCGAATGATATCTTAGGTCATGTTCGTTTTATTGTTTATTTTTATTTAATATGAACAATTAAAGAGATATTTAATTCTATTACTTTTTTCTTATGTATAACTTGTTTTTATAATGTATAATATATTTTAAGAAAATAATAATAATAATTATTATGTAGAATAAATCGTTCTTTTGTTAAAGAGTAAACCACATTATTACGAATAATAATTTAATGCGATAATTTAGGTTAGATGCTCTGACTTTATTTGTCGTATTCCGAGTCAGTGATTCGTAATAACGTATGCAAACGGTAACACGCGAGAGAAATCGTTCGATAAATCAAATCAGAGTGTCATTGTACGTTCGCGGCCTTCTCAGGTATACCACAGGATTGCCAAAATTGCGTCGGAGAAAGAGAGAGAGAAAGAGAGAAAGAGGGAGAGAGAAAGAAATAGGGAAAAGGGAAAAAGAACGAGGGCAGATGAAAAAATGATTGAGAGGAAAAAAGAAGCTAGTCGTGAGAATGAAAAGCGCGAATAAGGATATTCAAATTTGGAACCCTCGTTAGTCCTAAAACTTCTCAATGTGCAATAATTTATCATTGGGCCCCGCTGAGGTGAGCGACCGTACAATACCGTACTACCTGCATGCATAATTTATCCGAATTTTCAAGAAAGAAAGAAAGAAAGAAGGAAGAAAGGAAGGGCCCAAGAAGAAAAGGGTTGCTTCCGCAGGAACGTATATCGATTTTCTTCTTTTTTATTTCCTTCTTTCACCCTTCTAGTACGTAAACGAAATAAAATGATAAATAAAAAATTAAATTCACCGATATGCGTTTATAAAATCAAAATATGAGCTTGCGAATAAAATCTTAAGCAAGTTGCAAAGTAGACATAAAGTTATCAGCATCAAATATTGAACAAGATGAAAGTATTTTTTTCCAGCTAAAATAATCTATAGCAGAAAGGGATAAAAAGTTTAAAGATACAGCCCTGAACCCTTTGCACAGGATCCTACATGTCACTGGCGTGTACCTGTGAGACCAGGAAGGAGCTCTCAACCCTTTTCCTTAGAGAAGGAGAGACCTCTTTTTATGCGTGCATCAGGAAGAAAGCAAGAGAGAGAAAGAGAGAAGAGGAAAAGGAGACTTCCCTCCCTCTCGGATGCTAGCAATCCTACCCCACCGGTTCCATCCTGCTTTTTCACGATGAAAAGGCCTCCAATGGGGGTCGATTCAATGGTATTCTAATTATATGCAAAGACGCACGACTACGATGTACCATCGGTCTCCTTATGTAAGAAAGAAGGATATGCTTACGTAACGTACGATTCCTTTTTCCGGTAGGAGAACGTAATTCTCCTCTCTGAAAGCGAAATAGATCCGAGCTAGCTAATCGTATCTACTTCTACTACTACTACTACTACTACTATTTTTTTTCTTTTTTTTTTGCTTACCCTCAATACTCGTCACATTTTTATTTATTACATAATATAAAATCCGAGCAAGGGGTTGTTGTTTATCGATCCCCTATCCAATTGTTGTAGACATTCTCGAAATTCAATTTACCGTAGCTTTCTTTAACCGTTTGTACGTATAACTTTCCCTTTTTTTTTTAATCGCGATAAGATATATGTATGTATGTATATGAGACGAAAGACTATCGATGAACGTATGAGTTATCGCCATGGCCCAAATTGCTTGCCAAGCGCGGTGATGTAGAGCTCCAGGCCGAAGATTTATTTCTCGAATGGAATGGTAAGTTAGTAGAGCTCTAAGCCGCGTAACGTCAAGCTCAAGGAACCGAAATCTTGCCGCCTCGTTTCGTGGCAGAACGTATCAGCGCTAGCAACCTACTCAAGGCTCGATTCTTTTTCGGTAGACTTCATCGTGCTACTACATTATTTCCTTCATTCTAGACCGCACAAGCCCAATTTTACGAGAACCTCCCTCTTACTGATCGTAACGCAAACGAAAGGTTATATTATTATATATGTAGAATGTACGAGACGGAATAGTAATGCTAAGAGAAATGTAGTCTCGATCGATCAATTAAATTTGAATATTTCTACTACGGTATATGTATTTTGAAATAAACAAAAATAACATGTTTGAAATAGAAGTAACATTTGGGTGAATATGTTTTTAAATGTAGAGGATAGATGCCTTATTGAAAAGATAAAAAAAACGATAAAAATATTCTCTTTATTTTCCTCACGAATGGAAGAAACATTAAGCGATGCAATTTTTAGCAATATTTTGTTCTTTGATGTCATCCTTAAGGAATCCAGGAACGCCAGGAGGAAATATCGATATTCCATGGCTGTGTATCGGCCAAAATTTCAAGCATGGCCGAGCCGTTTGATGACAAACGCACCCTCGTCATACGCGGAGGGTGGAAGCCGAAATGCGTCCACCCCGCCTATTCGAAGGGGGATGAATTCGACCAATTGATGGGTTTCCAGTTGGGCCTGGATCAATCAACGAACGGCATCGTTCAAAGCCAGTGGCCATTCCTACACCACTGACCTCGTTCGTTGCTTTTTCCTTTTTCAAAAGCAAATTGGATTTTTAATCCCATGCGTATGCCGACACAGGACGTTACTCTGTCCAAATTTCGTTTCGTGTCTTTCGATATGCTTTAATCTTTGAAACATCCTACAAATATGCAAACTTATTCGAGCGGACAAAAACAATCGAAATCATCCGCGTGAAATTGTTTGTTATATTTTGAAATAATAAAACGATATACAATATTGATAGAATTTAATTTGTTATTATCAAGAAAATATAAATAATCATTATTTTTATAAAAAATTGTTAAACAATCGTGATATACCTTTTTTACGCGTTAAATTACGATGTCTTAAGTTAAGAAAAAAAAAAAAATGAAGTTTACAGTTTGCGGTTTAAAAGCACCACGATACCGTTTATTTAACCCCATTTCTATCTTAAGTTTGCTTTTGTATATCGAAAATCCTGTTAAACGAGCCGACGATCGATTCGATCGGACAGCCATAATATCGCGGAGATGCTTCTCGACTCGCGATACGTGTTGAAAGGCAACGAAACGCAACCCTATCTCATCTAGCTTTCTTTTTTTCTCGTAGCCGCTTAAAATGTCTACCTGACGTGTTCCCCCTTTTCTTCATCCTCTCTCTTTCTCTCTTAGATGCTCAGAATAATATGTATAAGAGAAAAGAAACGCGTAGCATAATACGATCCTGCCCTTTTACTCGTCCTTGCGAGGATAATGCGCAGGATAGGATACGTTTATCCTAACCGAGGCCCTGTTTCCTATTTTTTATAACGATCCATGCGTGAATTATTAGCATATGGTATTTGATATATTCGATAGTTTACCAAGATAATACTATAGTTTGCGTTATATTGTACGTTAGAATGAGCTCGCTGGACCAACGTTTTCCCTTCGTATATATTTTAATCCCATTTATGTTAGGGAATAATAACGAAAGACGATCTTCTTCCTATGTTCGAGGAAAAACTAATTCAAAGAAATTAATTTACCATAAAGCATTAAAAGCGCGTTCAAGGAAAAATCAATTTGCAAGAAATTTGCCGAGATGGTCTAAAAAAATGTGGTAAATAAATTTCACCTATTAAACTGTACCTGTCATCCGTGAGTATAACATTTGGAGCGTGTGCACGCGTTAGAAAATAATCCTTGTACAGCCGTGGCGTGGCGACCCGGCTGAAACCGAGTTTAAGCTGCGTCAGATTGTCCTTTCGCGAGCGTAGTAAGTCAACGTTGCTGTAATTTCATAGGGCGCCGGCGCTATCGGAGAAATAAGCGTTTGGCGCCGCGTGCAGTTGATTGTGACGTATGATACTCGTACATTATACACCTCGCAGCTTCGTCTCGGTTTCGAGTTTCGACATTTTTCTCGGTACTTTATTACACGCTTGAGATATTTCGGTTCTCTCCTGCCTTTTTATATATCGCTTTCAGTCACCGTAAGGAAGAGTTTACGTTACGTTACCTACATATGTCAAAAAAAGAAAAAAAAAAAGAAAATATCTACAAAAATATGCGTTTACGTTTACGCGTGTGCAAAATCTTAAATTGTCAAAATCATCAAATATGTAGTATTATCATACGTAGAAACTTTTGATTATGATTGCCCTATGATTTAAGATATTGTCTTCTTCGGTCTGACAGCAAGTNTTTCAAATAATCGATTTAGTAAAAATAAATCCTTCATAAATATACTTATTGATTATCTAAATATTAAGAAATAAAATAAAAATCTATCATTAGAAATAGGTAACAGCTGTTCAAAAGTAATACAATGGTAAGAAAAATAGGTCAGCGATACAAAAGTAGGTCAGCTGTACAAAAACATGGTAATAATCCCATACGTATTGAATGTATTGAGAGAAAAATAGGCGAAGGTATACCTCTCGATGTATCTCTCGGTGAATTCTAGGAAATTCGTTATATATGAAATACACATAGAAAAACATTCCTTAACTACCGGCTTAGTTGAGAGTTCAATGCTTTGTTTATGTTCGGTACTCTCCGTCACTCCTCGGTCGGTGTCGACAACCGAACGTTGTCATTTCGTCTTTAGATTTGTAATTAGCCTTCGTGTATGTTCGGTACTTTTCGAATGTATTCGTAACTACTTTTCATAATAATCGTTAGTCTTCTTCGAGCGTCGGAAGGTGTAACAAGGATATTATTTAAGTATGTGATTTATTTCGCGTCGCGTGTGCGTGTATTCTTTCTTATTCAAGTGAAGTGCATATATGAGCGAGTGTGTGTAGTGCCTATATGGATACCTGCAGTTATGGATATGGATATGCAGCATTGAATACAAGGACAAAGTACACCTAATGTAAGCTTTAACATTTGATAGGTTTAATGTTAAACATATATGAATAATTTTCGATAAAAAAGATCTAATAGGTAATCGTTGACGTTTGTAGAATTTTTTTTAATCGGATACTGTATGTACGTGTCCATAATTAACGCGATTAATTTTCGCTCTTCACATCCATAGAATTGAAAGAATTTAAATATCTCGTGTCAGATTTATTTCACAATGATGCATAATCAATTAAATCTCGGCTAGTTACCGCTCTATTCTTTTATTTATTTTTCAAACACTCAAGTATTTTCTTTTTCTGTTTTTTATATACAAACGCGTCTCGACTTACTGCCAGACCGAAGAAGACAATATCTTAAATCATAGGGCAAACATAATCAAAAGTTTCTACGTATGATAATACTACATATTTGATGATTTTGACAATTTAAGATTTTGCACACGCGTAAACGTAAACGCTTTTTCTTGTAGATATTTTCTTTTTCTTTTTTCTTTTTTTGACATATGTAGGTAACGTAACGTAAACTCTTCCTTACGGTGACTGAAAGCGATATATAAAAAGGCAGACCTATTTTTCTTACCAATGACCTACTTTCGAACAGCTGTTTTTTATTTCTAATGATAGATTTTTATTTATTTCATTAAAAAATAATTCTTTAATGTATTTAAAGTTTTTGATAAACCTAATTACAATACATATAGATATTAAAAATTACAAAATATATCCTATTTCTTTTTTTAAAATTTTACTTTCGCTAAAATATATCGAGTAGGACGTTGGGAGATTGTAAGGAAGTAAGTTCGGATGGCATTGCAAGATCATGCTGGGTAATTGATTGTATCGAATAAAAGAATGAAATTGATTGTGAAAAATTAAAATATAAATGACATTCCTCGTGAAATCTCGGAGCAAAAAAATCAAGACCTCGTTATTGTCGATATTAAGTAGGTATAATTCTTTTACATTGGTATGATGGTAAAGGAAATGTCAGAAGAGGAGGCGTTGAAGAGGCTAATGACGTCTCATAAAGTTTAATCACGGCGAAGGGAAAAGCTGAAGAGAAAAGTGGAGCGTGCCTGGAGACCGAAGGTACCTCGATTTTTTTCCGACGTAATTAAAATTTAATTCAGTACGCCTCTATCTCTCTCTCTCTCTTTTCCTTTCTTTCTCTCTTAAAAAGAAAGTAGACATATATAAATCGTAATTTCCTTTTTACCATCAGAATACTTTTTCTTCTGAAACTTTTCATACGAGGGTTTTTGCATTAGGAAAGAGTAGACTATTATTTTTTTATGTTTTACGACACGCCAGATCGACCTGGTGGTGAGATCATAAAGGATACCTCTCACCCTTACGAGAATACCGCAAGGTCGATAAAACAGTTCAACCCCCTAGTAACTCGATCGCATCGATGTGGTAGAATACTTTTCTGAAGGGTAACTTTTTTTCGATTATGGCGATCCTAGCGGCGATTATTCGTAACCTTAGGTAAAACTTACCCTTCTGACATACACCTTTCCTGACTGTAAGAATTATTTTTTCAACGAAATATCATCACATATTTTCAAAAGAAAATTATAATTCATTATTTTCTATAACATTCACAAAGAGATTTATCTAAGAATAAAATATATCATTAGGTATGTTTTAAATCAGTTAAAAAAAAAAACAAATGATAATAAACAATATAATAATATTCTGATTAAAATGTATTCTTCAAACTAACTTCCAATTAGGTTTAAATATGAAAACAAAAATCAAATATCCTTATTAGGGTTCGTGATGATGTTTACAGAAGATAAAGATTCTTATAGTTAAACGAAAATAGGCGTTGAATTTTCATTAGCGCCTGAAGTCAGGCAACGAAATATACTCGAACGAAAGCCGGGCTCATAGAACTGGAGAAGGGTTGACAGCTCCTGGATTTACATAATGCTTACGCCCCGTAACCTAGGTATCCCGACATACAACGTGACTGCATTGACATCACTGATACGTCTTATATTTATCAATGGCATAATTATAATCATAAATTCAAAATTCTCCTAGTCAAATGTTAAAAAAAAAAAATAATACTAAATTCTAATATTGTCCAATAATATAACAAGTGTACGAATATGGTTGAGAGGAAGGAAGGAAGGAAGGAAGAAAGGAAGGATGGAAAGACATCTTCCTTTCCTTCCTATCGTCTTATCACTTTCACAAGGAAATTTTTCACAGTAGCTAGCTATTCGTTGCAATGGTGAACAGGCGAGATAACGAGACGTCTCCATTCGCAATTGCGGAGTAGGATTGGGATATCGTGATCAACGGTGAGAGCTGACTGGGATTTATAATTGATGAGAGCTATAGAACGACGCCAAGGTGTCGTTATCTACGCTGACAAGATAATACTCGCGAAAGCCAAGAGCCCTCTTCGGTCCTCTTTCTCCATCCTACCACTTCCCTCTCTTACCGCTTTTCTCTTCTCGATAGCACTCCTATTTCCATGAACTCGAGGATTCTCTCTTTCTTTCTTTTACATCCGACAGCTCTTCAAGAAGAGATCGGCTTAACACAGTATCATTGATAGATACATATTTGTATATTTTAATAGACACATATATATATCATTTTTTTATTTTGTTCTTTCAAATAAACAGAATCTATATTCAGAAGATTCAATCTCTCTGTTTTAATATTGAATAAGTGTTAAAAGGTTTTAATAGAGAAGTGCTTCGAATCTGTAAAAAGGGTGAAGTAAACAAAACGAATATTCGAAAGATAATAAAAATAAATAAACGCGAATAAAAAAAAAAGTTTTAGTGATTAAAAACAAAGAATAATTGTTTTCCCTTTTAAAATGCTCCTTTTATTATGACATCGATGTTGCATAGAGATGATAGGAAATAAAAAATAGAATGAAAGGAAAGGAAGAAAAACGAGTTGGTCGTAAAAGGAAACGCGAGTACACAGGTATGACGCGACGAACAATTAAGTTAATGTTTCGAAGCCATTAGCTCATCGTCGTTGAAGCGACGCTTCGTAAACAGTGTCGAGTCGTCTCGATACCACTACCTCCCCCCCTCGTCCAACCCCGTTTTCTCCACCGTCCAGCTATGTCCGGCTTGGTGAGACACGAAATCGATAGGGTAACTAATCGATCTTCCTCCTCCTTTCTCGTTATTCTCTGAATTCCGAATCTACTACGATGGGGCAATTCCACGTGGGTGCTGTTTGTCGGTATACGAGAATGGTCGTGGTATACGCGGTTCTCTGTATGCATGTACCGCATACAAGCACAGTCCGGGCGTACTTGCACGTTATCGAGATCACCTGCTGTCCACTCCACATGTCGCCCGCAGGCGAAATCGCGCAACCGACACCGGGCCTTCCTCTCAACCAATCGCCTCCTCGAGCACATACCTTTTTTTTTCTTCTTCTTCTTCTTCTTCTTCTTCTTCTTCTTCTTCTTCTTCTTCTTCTTCTTCTTCTACCTCCATCGAGTTCTTTTTTTATCTTTTATTTTTTTGACAATGATTACGCGATTCTCAAACTCGATCATTATCAAGGATATGTAGCAGCATATTCCTGAATCATCGATGTTGCTATTGCACTCTTCCTCTTCGTTCTTATTAATCTCAAAGTTTCGAAAACTCATAGTTTATCTTTAATAATAATACATCATTGGTAAAAAGACCGAACGATATCACACGCTTCGTAAAGTCCGTTCCGAAGGTTTACACCATCATAGGTTTAGACGTATTAGCAAAGTACGCTAAGTAAGGGTTGACCGGTCCTTTTGGAAGACGATCTTCCAGATGGTCTGCTCTCTAACCAATCCAGAAACCGTGAGACTATTCTTCGAAATTACGGAATATTGAACCCGATTCATGGTTCGGCTAACGTCAGAAGAGACTCTCCCTTCTATCCGTGATGCTTTTCTTTATATTTCAACGGATGGTCACCTTGTCGCGTCATCGTCTAACCACATCACTGACTCCTTTGACCATTAGCTCAAGTTAAATACTAGTGGAAACCTTAGAATATACTAACTTCGGGATAAACGGATTTTTATCTTCTGCATGCCGAAAATAATATCTTTCTTATGTATACATTTTTGTATATTTTGTATTTTTGTATTCAACATTTTTCTATTAATTATTCATAATGAACAATTTCATTTACGATAATATATTATAATATGAGACATCAATTGATCGTTTTCTAATGTAATATGATATTTAGCACGATATTTGCTCTTACTAGCCGAATGACGGATCGTAAATTAATGTTGTGTACATAAAAATCGAGAGAGGGAAAAAAAAGAAAGTAAAAAAGGTGAAGGGCGATAGCACGATTATAGTTACTCGCAAGGGACAATTAGAGTGGTCCACGAAGGAACGGGATATCCCGTCGTGGCTCCGAGTTAATGTACTTAGGCGACTCCGATTACATTACCCCACCGTTACCAAGAACGAGGAGGGCTGAAACTTCAAGGCCGAAGCGCCACGTGTTTCGTGGTTAACTGAAAAGCTTCTCCTAACGCTTAGTTAAAAGCCTATATGTATATATACTAACTAAGGCTCGGACAAGTCGTACTCTCCCTCCAGATTTTGTGGAAACTTTAGACACTTGAAGATATTGACTAGTACTATCATGTAACGCTAATATTAAGATCCAACGCTCAACTTTTTCCAAAATATCGACCGATAAAATTTGAATAAATAACTAAAAATTCATATATACCTGTTTAATAAAAATCTGGTAGAGGAGAGAGATGTACGACTTGTCCGAGCCTTTGTAAGTCTTTACTCCCCGATTTTAAATTTGATATCCATAATATTTATTTTTACAACCACCACGATGTTATAATCGTTCAGAAGATATACCATTTTGAATGGTTTCATATTATTTATAAACGGGTAATATATTTTTGGTTTCTTACCGAAAACACATTGATTATTGAAACTTACCAAGTAAGTTTTAAAAAAAAAATCATCAGCTTGAAAGTTTTTTTTTTTTACATGGAATAATAAGAAGAAAGGAAAAGAAGAAAATAAATATGATCGTTATCCAGGCCCCTTTTCTTAACCTTCGTCGAATGTACGTACCCTCCACCCATCGCATCATCAAATATCGATGCCACGTGAATTTTCTGGGACGCCGGCAGGAAGCTACGGTGCCACCCTCCGATTACAATGCCAGATAGCAACGGGACTATTACGCCGTATCTTGAAGCAGGAAAGGCGGCTGAGAAATATGAAAAAACTCCGAGATATTAACGATTTTTGTCCTGCGACGAGTACCGCTACCCGTACTTCTTACATATACAAACCCCTTAATCAAAATATTATCAACAAGAAAAGAAAATTACATAAAACATATATATACATACACATTTTTTATTAGTATTCTTTATTTATAAATATAAAGATATTTTTGATATTCGAAATTCTTTGAAGAATTATATAAAAGACTTTAATAAAAAAAATAAAAAACAAAAAAGTCAGGAATTTGTTCGGACTCGTTTAATTGAACCAATCGACCGCGTATTATCCGTATTAAGCTTTTCGCTCGGTTTCTCTCCTCGCGCTGATTCTGCTAGCGTAATTTTGCGACTGTCGGATAATTCGATCCACTGGAGATTTAAGTGGAATAAAAAAGGGGATAAAAAGACGATGAAGACCTGTAGTTCAAGCCAACGGAGACTATTAATGTACCCTTACCAACGTCTACTCGATATCGGCTACGACTCTTCAAGATGTCTTACCAACTACAGAATACCAAAACTTTCAACAGTATATTGAAGATGAAAAAATAAAGAAATATTTATTAAATAACTATGAAAGTTCGTATCATTTTAATCAATAGAAATAAATAATATATACAAATGTATATAAATACGTGACAAACTTTCTTTACTTACAATTAGACTATATATATTATAATATATAATATATAGAAATAAATTTTTACAAATATTACAAATCGAAGGGAAATAAATAAATAAATAATAGGTAGATGGAAAGACAATAGTTCTCATTGTTCTCGTTTCAAGGAATCTTCAAACCTTTGGCAAACGTGATCTTTCAATATACTTGCTGGTCCGGTAGTAAGCCGGTATTGTCGAAGATAAAACAGCAAACAGGTCATTTGGTCCATTGAAACCAATTGGGATATTGGACTGCTTTTCAAGAGAAATCTTGTACTCTCTTCCTCTCTATCTCTCTCTCTCTCTCTCTTAAATATCGAGTAGAAGGAAGAGAATAGGAGAGAACACTTCCATGGTCCTTCGGGATTGTCCGTCACTAAATAACCCGAAGGCATTCCGATCCTTGTGGTCGCGGGAGCGTGTTGATGAGCTGGGGAGATGGTCTCGGTTAATCACGCAATTTTCATCAGTTTCTATCAACCGCAACCCTCGTAGCTCCCTCGAAACTAAGAGGTGGTTTGCCTCTCGACGAGAGAAGGTGACTGGTCGGTTAAAGAAGGAAGCAATGGCGCAGAATAGAGGTGGGCAATTGCTCGTAACTCGCTAAACCACCTCCTTCCGCCACCCCCTCAACCCCTCGATACACGTCGGCCAGCAAAAGCATGTTAAACTCACCAACGAAAAGCCCTTCGCTAAATCTGACCGACCCTTCGTCGCGACAACCATCTTCCTTCCTTCCTTCCTTCCTTCCTTCCTTCCTTCTTCCCACCCTCTCTTACTTGATAAAAGGGTTAGTTGCTGTCCTCCTACAAGAGCGTGGGTGAATATACTAGGGAGAAATTAACTCGTTAAAATTGGAACCATTTGGAAACGATTTAAATAGCCCATCTTCTTTAGAAACTTTTCCTACTAAATACGAGACGATTTATATTGCTGGTATCCTTTTTTATTTTTTCTCTTTTCTTTATTTATATTAAAACAACAGCTTTAAGATACTCTTTAAATTGATAAACCTCTTATTAATCGTGCCAAAGTTGTTCTTAATACGAATATAGAATAACGAGCACAGCTCGTTCTCAACCATGTTGGTTTGTAACCATCACCGTTAATTAAAATAAATTATATAATATTAGCGAGCACAAAAAAAAAAATCATTGTACAATTTTTTTCTATATATCTTTAGTTTCTACAAAAAGAAAGAAAAAAAAGAGTGAGTGAGAAAGAGAGAGAGAGAGAGAGAGAGAAACCATTCTATTGCGTACTTCGGAATGAATTCGTTTTTCAGAAATTCGGTCGCGGAAAAAAGCGAAAAGGAAGGTATAAAAAGGAACGACGAAAATATTGCTTGAAATCGGGGCGCGAGAGAGTGTCGAGATCGTGGAAGGATAAAAAGAGAGCGAGGTTAGAAAAGAGGATGAAGAGATGACGTTGGGTAGGTGGAAGGAAGAAAAGGAGAGAGAGAGAAAGAGAGAGAAAGAGAATGATAGGGGGAAGAAGAGAGAGATGAAGAGAGAAGAGAGTTCGGTCGGAGGGTAGTTGGGTACTCAGAAACTCGCGGAGACCCTCTAACGAGCTCTTTTCTTCCCTTCCTATTTATTTCTGTTCCTTATTTAACCGACCCCCACCAGCAATGCTTCATCCTCCTCGGGCTCTCGTTTTTCTCGTCTCCGATGGAAGAAGACCGAAAGTTCTCTTTCTTCGTCGTAGGAGCAGGAACCCACCCTCAAGGCATAGCTGAACGAGGACCAACCTTGAGGACCGCCCGAATAAAAGTGCTGGCGGAGGAGAGGGGGAGGTGGAGCGAAAAAGATGAAAAGAGGAAGAAGGGAGAGAGTAATATGTTGGCGCATAATAAAAGCTCTCTCCTACACTACTGTATTTCCTTTAAATCGTATTCGACGATTCGCACTTGCTAGGTCGCCATTTTGAAATTATAAATAATAATAATAGTAATAATAATAGTAATAATAATAATAATAATAACCGTCTAGAGATATATTATGTGTATATAAGGACTTATATAGATTATAATTTATATGCGTATATAAGAAGCGCGTGTCTCTCGGATATTATTTCCACGTAAGGGAAGAATAAGTTTATCGTGTATAAGTTTTTTTTTTACGTTCCTATCGTTATTTACACAGCCCAGAGAAGAGAGGAGAAAAGTTTTGATATTTTACGCAGTAGACAGGGTGTACCGTGCGATTTCTTTCTATTTTTCCTCCGATATTCGTCGGAAAATTGATTTGAACAGACATTTCTCTCTTTCTATCACTCCGTCACTTCTCCTACCACCAGTCTGTCTCTAATCCTCGTAGGAACCGCGGCAGCTTGTTATTAATGAATCTCCATGCGACTGTAGCTCGACGTAGGTAAAATAAAAAATGGCGCTCCCACGACTTTACCACCCCCGTGTCGCCAAGCGAGAGACACGAGGAGGGGTATAGGGAAGGCCGAAGTGGAAGAAGGAACGACGGGGGTGAAACCTGCACGAATAAAAATGCCCTGTTCCCTGTGGCAAGGAGGCGGCGGCAACGGCGGAAGAGAGGGGTGGACTAAAAGGGGAGGGTTGGTGTGCTCCAACGACTTGTGATCTGATCAATAAGCCGGTATAGGGGATTATTTTACGACAACCCGTAGTACGTGTTTTCTCACACGAGTTTAAACCTCTCTTTGTAAAAATATCGAAGACTCAATAACGATTCCGATTCGTTCGAACGTTCCTTTCTTTTTGTATTATACGTTTTTCTACTTTTTCCTTGTTTTTTATTTTTTTTTTTTCACGGATTCGTTTTCCATGATATCTTGTTCGTTTTTTCTCCCAAGATAATAGTTCACCTCGAGAATTGACATTGTCTATCATGTTTTACCTGTATTGATTTTTTTTTCTCCAACTTAAATTAAATACAACCGTGTTTGAAAATAAATTATGATTTATAAGCAAATTTTAAATTAAAAATTGACGTAATCGAAATACGTCGTCGATCATTAAATACCTTGGATATTACTCAATGAACAGGGGAAAAAAGAAAATTTCGTTCCAGCTTAAGTTTTCTTTTTTCCGAAGATTTCGTGGATTGGGAATTGAACGAAGGGTGGAAGTTGTTTTCCGAATACCTCAAAACGTGAGACTCCTTAAATCTCTCAGTCTGAGTTTGTTTGGACGCGTTTGCTGTGTATAGCCTGTACCAACCCCTAACAATCGGTTAAGCAGAAGAGAAACTCGGAGTCTGAACTTGTGGGTGTTACTATTACTACCGGTTGTCCCAATGGTAGTTAGGCTCTTCCTTCCGCTTTAAAGGAATTGAATTTTAAAACCACTACGTTTATTCCATGGAACAATAATATTTCTGAAGCATTATACCTGTCGTTATTTTTATTTACCATGAATTTCGTAATACGGGTTCATTATTTTTCAGTTTCCTCAATATACATACATATTTATATTTACGAATAATGATTTAACAGAAATAAAAACAATTATGATCGACATATCAAATACAAGAATATCGCATAGGAATAACGATGGAGAATGATAAAGAAAATACAGAGAAAAGATGAAGACTGGATAAGACGAGAATGATGAATCGGCCGGAACGAAGAAGGGACTTAAAAAAAGCGCGACATAGAGATAATTTAACAAGAGAAAATGTCGCATTGTGCTTTGCGCGGAGGCATTATTATTTCGAGGCCGGCATTATCCAGCAGGGTGGAAATGGCGGGAGGGAAAACTGATACAGAAAAGAATGAAACAGAAAATGGCTGAATAAGAAAGAGTACGAATGAGGGAGAGAAAAAGAAAGAGAGAGAAAGAGAGTGAGAAGAGAGTTGGTGAGGGTAAAAGAAAAAAAGGAAAAAAAGAGGACGATGCTTTGTGCCATCTACAATGATCGAGAAAGAATACTCCACCGCCTGGTGATTCGTCCTCCTCGTTGATCATTCCTCCTTGACTGCGAGGGTATCTTCGTTCTTTCAATCCTCCTCATTTCTTCCAGGTGCAAGTCGTCGGTGGCTGGTGCACGTTCTTCAAAAAGCATCGAAAAGCCGGCGGATAATTTATTCTCAACAATAACTATCAGAAACAGAAGCCGTACCTCATTTTCTTTTAATATCCAATCATTTTCCTTCTTATTCCCGTCGTATCCAAAATTACATTGGCTTTGTAAGTTTTAATGAAACGATATAGCCGTAACCTTATGGTTAAGAAAATGAAAGGAACTAAAGATAAACACCGTACATTTTTCCATATCTATACATATTCACGTATATATAATATTCATTAAATTTTCACATTCGAATGAACGTATAGAAAAACATTACGATTTTACAAGCTACGTTTTTAAATCTTTTTATATCGCACGATTATTTTATACAATTAGAAACGAAATATTACATTAATTAGAATAAACAAATATTAACCATTAAATACAAACTAAGAAGTATTTAATCATTTTCAAAATATATTCAATTTATTTCGATATTTCAAGCAAGAGTTATTTTTCTTTTTTTTTTGATAATTATATTACAAGAATATTTGGTCAGTTTCTTAATAGAAATGAGAACAAAATATACGGTTGCCTATATTAAAGAAAAATGTATTTAAAGTGAAAAAAGCTCTCTATATATTATATTAGAATATAGTTTCAAGGTCATCCTAAACTATAGAGGGTTAACGAAAAAGTGAAATTTTTATCGTTATAAAAAAAATATTATTATTGTCTAACATAAATTAAAATTTATTTAGGATGATTTTTTTAAAGATGAAAAAGAAAAAAAGAGAAATATAGAGAAAGATAGAAAATGAAGAAGAGAAAGGTCTGGCATTGAAATAAACGTTACGAGACGTGGAAGCGTTGTTACACCGTCGTTATATTAAAATATGACAATAAGTAAGGTTCACCCATATCTACTCTCCGCCATACCTACCCTCCACCCTCTTTCTACCTTGCTTCATGCTTGAAACCCCAGTCGTAATTCCACCCTCGTACCCACGTACTCTCAGCTTTCCGAGGGCAAAAAATAAAATCTTCCTGATGTCATCTGCAGGTTGGAAAAATTACACACAGCTACGTTGAAAGAACTTTGTAATAAAGATTCTACGAATGGTGTATATATATCGTATAATAATACATATATGTTTCCTATCTCTTATTTTTTTCTTTTTTGCCAAGCACCAATTTGAAAAAGAAAAATTAATAATAATAATAAGAAGAAGAAGATAAATTAGTCGAATATATTTTTTCAAGAGGTCAAATTTATTGTCGAGGTATATAGGATAAAACAAAAGAAAACTATTGTTTTAATAAATAATGGGAGTTTGATTAAACAAACGTAGTAAGACCGTCCGTTCCGAGTTTCCTGTTGAAAAGATCCATACCCAAACTAGAAAGAAAAAAAAAAAATCGAAAGAGTCTCGAGAGGAAGTTGGGTCGGTTGAATAGCAAGGCGGAACCTGTTACCCGAGGTCAGGGACTAATTACTTGATTACGTAATTGCTTTCCCGCCCCGACGAGTCCTCCGCCACAGAACGTCGTGGCCAATAAACTCCCGGTGATTCACCCTCCACGCCGTACGGATCCCTTACCGTATTGTACCCAAGTCTTTCTAAATAAGACAAAAACTTTTTTAAACGTCTTCTATTAATATATTAAAAAAAACAAACTTCATATATTATATTAAATATAAACAAACTCTATCTCCCGTTCGCAATATATCAAAAAAATTAAATTCGTATTAACGGAAGAAATGTGTGTTTTTGTAATTTTCCGGAAGTATATGTGGTATATAACCTGGATGGATAGAACATGATGGATTAGATGGTAAATGGAAATAAATGGAGAAAGATGAAAGGTGAGTTGGGAATCGAAAAGGGATATATAGAATCACGTGGATAAAGACGAAAGACGAGGATAAGGGCACTATATTCGTAGCTTTCTATTTCTAGAAGGGCCTTTCTTCGTAAGGGTAGGCCGAGAACTTCTCGACATCGCGACATCGCATATCGAGGTTGCTAACGGCGTAAGGGGATGTATTTATACATAAGCAAGTTTGTAGGAGGTGGAGAATGAAGAGGAAAAAGAGAGAAGAAGAAAGGGAGAAAGAAAGAGAGAAAAAGAGAGAGAAGGAGGGTTTGTCGTGACGCTCGGTAAGAGGAAGGGAGGAAAGAGAGGCGATAGTGCTATGGGAGTGTGTTGCCCTGTCTGACGTCGCTCATGGAGCTCGTTAGCGTTGCCCTTGGCAACACCCTTACTTTGTCGAGCCGTGCCCGCTACTCTACCACCATCGCCAAACCACCCATCGTCTTCCAGAACCAGGTGGGTGGGGGCTGCTGGTGTCGAGGGGGTGAGACGTACGTCGCGAGAAAGGAAATATCATATCGAGCGCATGCGTGCACGATTCGCCATTCGCCATCACCACGTCATATGTGTGTGCGCAAGGGTGAGGCCAAGCAGGCCAGACGCGATACAAAGAAAAATTTCGGGATATGCGGGAGGGAGTTACGGCTGGTACAAAAAACAAAACAAAAATAATAAAAAGAAAAGAAAGTAGAGTTGGATAGAGTAAAGTTCAAATAGTTCATAGAGATAGGTTCTAATGCTAAACAGTTTAAATACGTTGAAATAAATATATATATATTATTCATATTTTTATATTCCATGTCAGATTATGGAAAAATAAATTAAAGAGAGGTAGTTATTAACTAAAATAATTGCTTCCCTCGAGTCTATTAAAAGACTAAATAAAATTTGTATCCGTCATCGAAGTGACACGCTCCAACCGCAAACATCCTCTTGGCTGTCTTTAAATTCAATTGAGACGGATACCGTAGGCTTAGCCAAGAAGTATCTCATCAAATCGAGACGGGTCGGGTCTCTTTCGATCCGATCCGATCCGATCCTCCAGCATTCCAATTTTATTCGATGATAGGGAAAAGGAGAGACGGACATTGGAATTAATAACAAAGTAATTCTTTATTGCGTTCAAAGATAAGACCGGTGATATTAATAATGGCGTCCGCGGGGATTTCATTAAAGAGCACGCAGAGTGCGGACGACGAGGATATGAAGAAAGAGAAAGTAGAAAGGAGAAAGAGAAATCTCCTCCGATGAGGTGGAGGAAAAGGTTGAGGAGGAGGAGGAGGGGGAGGGTTACGCGCAAGAGGAGAGGAGGAAAACGCAGGAAGAAGGAAAAAATAGTGGGGGAAACGCTGCGTAAGCCCAGGCCAGATCCGCTTAGGGGATGTAATTAAAATCGGAAAAATGTGTTTAATGAATATTCATTTGTGCCTCGATCTGCGATATTAAACGGGCTTGGCTTCGCTCTGTTCGTATATTGCTATTCGCCCCTACATCGACGGCACGCGGACGATAAAAAAAGAAAAGAGAAAAAAAAAAAGGAAGGAAAGAAGAGCTAAAAGGGAAGCGATTGCAGTGATCCGAAACCAACCGAATCGACATTTTTTTCACTCTCCTACGCTTTCGTTCCTTTTTCTCTCACTCTCACTCTCTCTCTCTCTCTTTCTTTTTTTTCAATTTCTTTTCTACTTCACCTACTCATTTTCGAGAAAATTCTTACGAATCGTCTCCTTTCAAAAATATTACACGTTTTTTAAAAACATTCAATTGAAATTTAGCTAATCGTAAAGAAATTTCGCATATTTGGAACAGAACAGTTAAAATCTTACTTCATTGGATCTTCTTCATTTTTTCTCCAAAAATGTTAACACGAATACGACGACGCGAACGTTTGCAATTCTTCTAAACGCGATAATGAAGAAAAATATTTACACTCGTTCGGGCAAACTGGTATATCGAAATTTTGTATAATTTTTCATAGTTATCGTTGAAATGACGAATAAAAGTCTAATGGAAGAAAAATATCTTTTTTACAAAATTACGCTCGAATGCGTCGCCTTTCTCGAATTATTTTGAACATAGAAAAATAAAATTATTTCAACTGACAGTATTTTACTCAATGATTGCGTAACATCATCGGAAGTTCAGATAACATTTCTTTTTTTTATCTTTTACTCTTTCACTAACATCAGAAAGAATTCGAATAGTAAACTCGAAATTTCCCTGGAGATTTAGAATCTCGTATTCTTCGTAATATTTTATCTCTCGCGTATAAAATTTAGTTATTCTTCCTATTACATAAAATCATTCTTCAATTTTTGTTGTTAACTTTGTATTGTTTTTTCTTTGAAATATTCTAGGATTTCGAACAAATACAAAAATAAGAAAACAAGAGCGAGAAATATTTGCTATTTGCAATGACCTCTGTTGTTGGTGTTTTTTTTCTTCTTCTTCCGTTTCCTCTTCTTCCCTTTTTTTCATTCCTCTTTATTTTTTTTCTTTCTTTCTATTTCTCTACTTCTCTCTATCTCTTATGAAAACTCACAGCCTACCCTTGTTCCGCTTTTCGTGCCTAGAGGGTAGTGGAAGTGGGAAAAGGTGCACGAAACTTTCAAACGAATTTGCATGTCGCTTTCCTAACGATTTCCCCCTTCCAAGAGAGAGAAAGAAAGAAAGAAAGAAAGAAAAAGAAAAAGAGAGAGGAAATAAAAGGAAGAAAGAAAAAAAAAAAAAAGGAAAAGAAAGCCCGCCTTCCATCTCATCCTTCGATAAAAGAAGCGACGGTGAATGTCCCTCCCGGTCTTCCCCTTCGTTTCTGCACGAGACACTTTGGATAGTGACGAAAAATATGCTTCAAATACATATATATGTTTTTTTTTTCACGCGTATCATCATTTCAACATAAATAGAAATCTACGGACCAATATAGATAAGCTTAGAAAATTGAACGAATATAAATAGGAAGGAAAATCTTGCGAACAAAAAATATGATACGACTACACCGTTCTAACATTTTCTTCCTCTTGCTCGTTTCCTCCTTGTTTTATCTCACTCTTTCTCCCTCTCTCCTTCTCTCTCTCTCTCTCTTTCATTCTGCTCGGTCACATCCCCTCCGAGATCCATCTAGGTGCGTTTATTCCATACCCTATTGATCCGTAAGTGATGGTGCTATAGGAAGTAGAGGGTGCCAGTGACAGAAGAGGAAGAGGAGAGATGAACGTTGGTGATGAGAAAAAGAAAAGGACAAAGGATGATTCTCAGTTTGGAAAGGGAAAGGAAAGCTCGCACGATTAGGTCGAAAGAGGAAAAGGGCCGATGTTGTAGGTGGAAGTAAGGAGGAAGATGTAGGAGGACCTGAAAAACTGCCTCGCGGAATGAAATAATAATATTAAGATGGATAGGGCGAGGGTGCAGGTTCTTCGGTAGAGTAAGAAGCATAGGATCTTGAGAAGGAGGAAGAGGAGGGTGGAGAGTGGGTGGAGAATGAAGGGATGAAACCGACGGAGTCTGACAACGACGCAAAAAGCTTTTTCATCGTTTTCAAAGCACCCTGTGGTACGAAACCCATTGGCGCCATAAGGATTTTTTCTTCTTCTCCTTCTTCTTCTTCTTCTTCTTCTTCTTTGTCCCTACATCTATGAGATCAAAGTTCGTATCACGTTAATCAATTTGTAGTGTACGAATATACGAACATAGTAAACTCGTTCAACTGATCTAAAGTAATCATCGTTTTCTCCATTTTAAACGGCCATACGAGAACAACCACCCCTACGCCAACTGCATGTGAGTGAAGGTATTGTTCCCTGATGCCCCAATGCTCCACATCCCCACGATATCAACCGGCCATTGCTATATAAACGGCCATCTTTAAAACACCCTCGCCAATATAAAATTGTCCTCGATATTCGGTTAGATCCGTCAGGACTCGTTACCAAAAAACCGAACGAAGTTGAAATTTTCTTTAGTGGGTTTCCAATGAAATATCCAACTATTAGTTGGTTACTTTGTAGATAACACTGCGGTCTTCTTTAAATGCGAAAATCGATTTTATTCTAAGCTTTCGTCCGCACGTAAAAGGAGTGAATCGACCGGCGCTCGCTTAAAAACTGCTTGCTCCGAAAGCAAGGTAGAAGGCTGATAGGTCGAAACGCTCATAAATATAAGAAGAGTGTGGAGGGGTGGGATAATTCCGGTTCTTAATATCCGTCACTACTCTCTTCTGCTTCTCCTTCCGAAATGGCTCGAGTCCTTGGACTGTTCTGTCCGCGCGTGCAAAAGCCGCGCAAAAAATTTTCTTTTATACCATTCAACCATACGCTTATTCGATTGTCTCACACGCTAGCTTTGTACTTTTCAAGAGAGCTGAAAAAAATATTAGATCGAATTCAAGCTCGAGCACGGAAATGGACCACATTTTCGGGACAAAGCCTTTTTTTTTTTCTTTTTCTTTAAACCTTTCACTGTTTCCTAACCGTCGACAAACGTGATCGGTGTATTTTTACATACAAAATAATATTTCTTCTTCGAGATCATATTCACGATAACACAAGAACTGAAAACTGGTTTAAGTAATAATCGCCGAATGGTCCCAGAAGATAGAAAGAAAGAAAAACATATTAAACATTCTGACATATTGTAAGTTATTTTTTGACTGATTACACATTAGATGGTAGATAAAACTGAACGGAGAAACGGAACAAGGCAAACGTGTAGCGAATAAGCGCGTTGTTGACTGAAGCTGTAGAAGCAGGTTTGTAAGAGCACAAGGCCCCCGCTGACCCACTTCTCCCTCCTGTTCCTTCTTCTCCTCCTCGTTATCGACTACCGGAGGCCTGAATTCATGCCCAGTTTTTATCGCGACCCTTTGTTCTAGTCCCACGGTACGTGGTACGACCCCATACGCATACATACCATCACAATGTGTCGTTTTTTCTCCTTTCGGGTTCGGCTCAGGCGTAATGGATCCTTTCAAGAACTCACCTTTACCAGTCCTGTCATTTCAAAGGGTACGCTCCACCCATCCTCGATCCTTTCAATTGTTTTTTTCTTATACATGATTTTAGGATGGAAATTTATTTCGAAATAATATACCCACATAACCGAGAAATTATTTAACAAGATAATGTTAGAGATCAATGCGTATTACATATAAAAATAAATCCATCGTTTGATAATTGTTTAATGTCTAAGAAAATTACTTTGCATTAGTTTACTTGTACTTGATTTATTATAATCGTCGAAAAGCAAGTTGGCAAGACACGAGCACGATTTAACCACGTACCCGAGCTCCCTCGTTATTTCATTTGCATACTTACTCACGCCCGTGCCTGAGAATCTAAACGGAATACTACATCTACGAAAGAAGAACGAAAGACGAGACCCTTCGAATGAATTCTACTCTCTTTTTCGTGTCCTTTCTTTTTTCTACTCTATCTTGTCTCACGTATACGCACATACGAACTCGCCTATCTCTATTCGTACGAGAGCTCGTTAATTCTTGCGAGATCACGTTTGCCATCACATGATATACGAAAGAAGAACGTTCCAATTTCACATTCGAATGTGCCAAAGGCAGGGATTCGAATCTTAAAAAAGAAAATATATATATATAAATAGAACACAATAGAACAAAATACTTAACGACAACGGTTACACCTTTTTTTTTATTTTATAGTTCTCGCTCAACTCTTCACTATGCAAATAAATTCAAATCCAAATAAATAAGAAATCTTTCAGATATTTATTTAAACTATTTTATTTAAATATATTTTTAATTAATCGATAATAATTATTCGTAAAAAGGCATCGTTTACATGTTCGCAATTGTGTGCACGTATATCGAGGGTTAATCTGACAAAGTGTTTAGCATATTAAAGCGAACCGCCCGCTGAGATTAATACCGTTCCCTTGGAAAACGAGTTTGGAAATACGGTGAGAAGAAGGTGAGTTAATTGGAATGTTAATAAGAGGTACACGTTGTCGATCTGCAAGTAAACGAAATTATTTTTAACAATTATTATCGGATTAGATTTATTTCTCAATGTGACACGTGAGAAACGAAATGGAAATGTCATTCAAAATCTTGTTCTTTTTTTTTTATTATCCAGCTTAAAGAAATACTTGTTAAACGAGAACTCTAAATCATTCGTTTCGTTTCACGAATATCCATCAATCCTTAAGTGATAATTACATTTAATTTATTCTCTGTACGCTACAGAATTTCCAGATCTATCTTCGCTAATTACCTTTTTAATGGACATCCAACGTTTTCTTTCTTTTTTCCCCAATCAGCTTTCGATCACGACACTCAACGAAATTCTAAAACGAACGAAACAACCATCATTTGAATTCTCCTCTTACCTCCCCTTTTTTTTTACCTCAACGATCGAAGAGAGTTCGAGAGTCGACGGCTTAAAAGCATAATACATTATTAACAGTTTCTGCGGTCAACTTATCGACGAAATCGAGAAAGAAAAGAATCAAAATAAAGAAAAAAGAAAGGAAGCAGACCTTATCGCGAGGAAAGAAACAAAAAATAAAGAGGGAGCAAACCTTGTCGCAAGGAAAGAAAAGAAAATAAACGATCAATCGTGTTCAGAATTAACAACTTTGTTAACGAAACCGAGAAGTCTACTTGAGTTATTAAAATACTACCAATGTAAAACTTTGTCAAGGAGCCACAAGTTATAAAAAGCTTGATGATTTATATCCAACGTAAAGTTATTATTAAAATATTTATCAATGAGATTGTGTGAATAAATATTACAACATAATGACACGTCTCTTAGATGTTAAAATCAATAATCGAACATTGGGTAAGAAAGTTGAGAAATTATTTCGATAAGATAAAACGTTACATTTAAAAATACGATTGTTTCTTCCGAGAAGATCATCTAAGGCAAATAAATAATAGCAAAAGTGAAGCGTGAGAGGATATGTAGGACGTTAGCGAAATGCTAAGTAAAGAAAAAGAAATAGGGAGAAGAAAAGGACAGACAAGGTAAAGGCGTACATCAAAACGTGGCAACCCTTCGGAATGTCTAATGAACCGTGTGAACTTCAACCCGTTTCGCATGTAACCTAATTAAGTCTGGAACGCGCATGCAAATTTTCGCTCAGTGGGACGTGCATAGGTAACCACCCCGTAGCGCGCGTTTTTTTCCCTCTCTCCTTTCGCTATCTCAACCGACAGCTTGTTTTCATGCACGACGACTTCTCTAACCCGCGAACACGCTCATTTTCATGGCTCTCGACTGTTAATTAATTTAAAAACCTTGATATCGGTCATTACGTACGAATAAAATTAATTATCCAGTTTACTCGAATAACTTTTTTTTTTCCTTTTTTAGAAAGTTTCTTTGCAATTACATAATTAACTTAAATAATTAAAATAAATCTACGATAAAATATAGAGAAAAAGAAGTATAAGATAATAATTCCTCATAAAGATTAGTGATAATATATTTTATGGAAATTTCTTTTTCCAGCTTGACACAGCAGTGTATCAATAGCAACAATGCAACCTGCATTTTTCGGGGTGCGACTGAATGCATCGTATATCAATAATGCTATCGCACGTTCGATGAGGGATGAATATCTATTGATTGGCTTTGGCCACCCTTCGGTGTATCGCGACCATATACCATACCTGCTACAACCCTAAACATATCCGGTCTACCTGCAACTTGTACGTGGCAAATCGTCGTGTTTTCGATGCCACGTGCCAAGGAGCAGGTACATCGGCCCGATACCCGACCCAACTCGATGTTCTTTCTATTTTTCGATTCTCGATACCAATTGATCGATGCATTTAACGTCCCTAGCGAACAAAATGTGTATCCTTTATTAGTCGTATTTATCCAATTAAACATAATATACGAGTACCTATCATTAGTCATTGCCAGTTCGAATGGTTCTCTTTACCTGCTCGTATATTTCTAAAACTCTGTTTTTAAATGAATATAATGACGGTAAATTAGAGGAAAAAAAAACAGGTTTGACAGATAATTTAGTCTGACATCTAATTATTTGTACCCGTAGATCGTTACGAATAGACATTTTCTTAAATTCTTATTATTAACGTCGTTTTCTATTTGATTGTTATAAAGAATTTGTAAAAGTTTATTCATTATTATGATGCAAACGACATTTTCAAAAAATAGCCTCTCAACGTTAGGAATGTTTATAATCTCACAAGATATAAGAAACATTCTTTTTATGCTAGTATAAATTATATATGATAACGAAGTATGGTATTGGTAAAATTTCAAAAGTCTAACTCTCATTGTATCCGTCGTCTCGTTTCAGCGAGCACCCTTTACTCAAATTAGTAACTCGATATCGGTGCATTGTCCTTGCATTGTCAGCGTGTATATATCGAGAAGTATGCATAGTTACGTTATGAAAGAAGACCTAGGTATGGAAGGATGAAAAAAAAAAAAGACAAAAAAAACCGATATGTTTTCAATGCAGGAATATCTTGTTAATGCTTCGCTCGAACCTCTTCATACAACGGGTGTTTACTTTTTCGTCGGCACGACTTCTCCTCATCGGTTTAAACGTTCTCTCTCCGCGGTGAGAGCCGAAGAGCTAACAAACCGCAAGATATTATTATCCTACCCTCCTTTTTTAAAATACTTCACATAATAAATGATTTCAATTCTAGATACTTTTGTTCTCCCATTCTTTTTTATTTCTTTTTACAAAAATACTCGCTTTAACCATTTGAAGGAAAAAAGAAACAAGAAAATATATCGATTATAAATTTATCATTAGATCAAGATCAAAAATTTCTCAAAGCTAGATTCAAAAGAGAGTTCAAAGCAAGTAAAGGAACGAACCCCCTTAAGCAAATCGTGAGAGAAATGGAAGGAGCTCTCTCCCCTAGCATATCCGGATACGTTCCTATCCTGTCAGTCGTATGTCAACCCTCGTTGTTTTTTTGCCGCGCTCTCAATAATTGATCATCTGATTACGATACATTATACCCTCCTTTTTCTACGTTGCCATGCCATCGTAGAGTATTATTCCTGCACCAAGAGAAAGAGAAATAGAAAGAGAAAGAGAAAAAGAGAGAGAGAGAGAGAGAGAGAGATGGATTGTCAGAGGAAAGGAAAGGGAGAGAAACTTTTTCTTCCGCCTCTCAACGAGGGACGCCATTTGCATATAGGTCCCCTTATCGACAAATACACAGGGGGCGCACTTCCTAATGAGGGCCCCCCCTCTCACCCCCCTCCTCTCTCCTACCGTTCTCTTTCCTTTATTTTTTTAACGTTGCCCGCCATTGTTCGTAATTCATTCGCCGAGCGACATGGACCAACCTCATCTCTCTTTCTCTCTTCTCCTAATTCTCTTTCTCTCTCTTTCTTCCTTACGAATGTGTAAGTAACGTATGCATGAGTCTATAGAAACTTATACATTTTTCTACTCCGTATTATTCGTTGTTAACGTATCAGAGAGAGAGAGAGAGAGAGAGAAGAGAAAAAAAGAAGGAAAAAAAAAAAGGTTAAAATAGAAGGACAGAACCGGTTACAGTAGGAAAAATTATGAATTACGATGTCGAGATTTGTTAAGCCAAAAAGAGAATGAAAAAGATTTCATCCTGACATCTGCCTTTCGGAATAAGTGGAAAAAAAAAAAGAAAAAATATCTGTTAACCGTTAGGTATCTTTTAATATTTTCTTCGGGGTCATATTTAATTAGGATTTAAAACAGCACGCGAAGGAGATGAGAACGCTTGATTTTTAAAACGATACTCCACGCAGAACTTGTTTTACTAAAGATAAACCAAATTTAGACTTGACTGTTTCGTTAAATAAGGAATTTGAAAATAGATATCGTTAGGGTCGTAGGGATAACTAGATCCCCCTTAACGAGCCTATATAAATGGTTCCGATTTCCTAAGAAGGATCTTCAAAAATGAGTAGTTATTTTATACGACAAGGTGCAGAACCGGGATATGCAGCAGAACCAACACGAAACGTCTCAAAAATAACAGGTCGAATAAGCAGCGAGACCGGTTTCTCCTATCCCTGAGAGGGATCGTTACTAAATTCCATGCACAACTGTTAGAATAATCTGTGGTGAGAATCGTGAGTCGGTGATCCATATACAATATACACGTAGGCATATCCTTAGGTATTACGTCCAGCTCGAAGTCTTAAGGCAGGTGCTCTCTCTCCCAAGAGAATAATTAATATTCACCGAAGGAAAAGAGGGCAAAAAGAAGAGGATGGTTTCCTCTTATAAACAGTTAACGCGTTAGCGAACGAAGACCGCTGTGCTTTCACTCTGGCACCTGGTTCTTCTTCTTCTCCTTAATTCGATATTTTGAGTATTCCAAGTCCAATTATTTTGAAGGGTGTCGATAATAAACGTCACAGAATCATCAAAGAAATTTCTTTCCTTATTCTTTCTTTTTAATTGATCGAATTTCGTTTTTCCATCTTCATTTATACTTTATACGATTTATTTGTAAATTTTTAATCATATATAGCATAATGACTTTCAATAACTTGTATACAGCAAACGAAAAACATATAACTCGATCATTACGTTGAATATTTTTGTTGTTTAGTGGGGCAATATAAATGCACGGAAGTACCCACAGCTGCAGAGAGAACATGGAAAAGTTGTGATCAGATAAAGATAAAAGCGGAGGGTGGTATAAGTACGTAAGAGAGCCCTGAAAAAAAAAAGAGAAAGAAAAAGTGATAGGATAGAGAGGGAGGGAAGAGGAACGGTACAAATTACAAGCACCAGGAACCGGTCTCGTGTTTGTGTTAACTTTGTTTGCGTGCTTTCAGGAAATGCTTCACAGGACTTTTGCAGTCCCATGTTATCGTTCATACATTTAAACTTTATATTCTTCTTTCCCCCTTTATATTGTATAAGACACTATATTAATAACGTCGTGATGACGTTTACAAGCTGAAAATGTAAAACATTGTTATACTATAACAAAGTACAAGTTTACTTAAATATATGTTTTAATATAAAGTTCATTAACTCTCTATATAATTGCATTCCATTTGATTATTTTTCATTACAGATATGATGTTGTTAAAACCATTTACGAGGAAATGATCCAAAAATACGAAGATTCAGATATCGATTGGAATTGCATACACGATGCTGGATGCACTATAGATGACACCGAATTACCACATCACATTACTTCCCAACCCGATCTCGAACGTCTAATGAACATAACATTTTCATCATTCTTAAACGTTTTACCAAGAGAACCAATCATCGTTACTATGTCGAGGTAATAAAACCAATCTTATTTTTCAAATAATTAAATACAATATAAATCTTCAATTTAATGATAAGATTAAAAATAAGAGTTGTTTTTTTATTCGTTTATGCCAATAGAAAGATTTATTCTTGATCTCGAGTAGGCGTAATTTTTCGAAAAAAAAAGAAAAGAAAAAACAAATGGTGGTTGAAAAAATTCGGTTGTTGAGTATTTTTAAAGAGTGCCAAATTGAATTCCTCGCACCATTATTTCTTTACGTAGATTTCGACGTTGCAGATGGTACGGAAGAAAAATCTGGGAGGGTTAGAAAGAGAAAAAAAGGGAGGTTACACAAGTGGTAGGTATGGAAGGGCCGTCCGAAGGGTGGGTACATAGACGTTAGACTACCATCAAGCCCCACCTTCTCCGAAGGCAGGGTGAGGGCTTTATAGGGGTGCACAAAATCAGACCTTGGACTTTTCGGAATTGGTCAACAGATGTCTCTCTTCTTTGAATCGCTTTTTTTTAGGCGCTAATTGTGGCTCCTCTTAAAGGAATCTACACACTTCTTAATGATGCGAATAATTAGAACAGGACGCAACGATATATTATTACACGTTGATATACAATTATCATATTTTTGTATCGATCAATTATCATGAATCTTTTCTTCATTCTCCTATAAATAATAGATTAAAAACGTATATCTAATTAATAAAACATCCATTCGTATTCTGTGACGTCTGTATACATCTGTTTGAAATTTATTTCAAATTATTTTCATTGCAAAGACATCGAATATAAAGAATCAGTATTCCGTAATTTTCGTTATCGATCGAATAATAAAATTAAAATTAGGAAAAAGAGGAGGAGGAAATAATAGCGTTGAGATAGAAAAATAAAAATTAATCTAAATTAAGTTGGATAGAATACTCTCCATAAATGAATACTTGGGTGCCATCTCGCGTTGAGATTAGAGAAATACCACCCTCATTTTCAGAGATGGTAGGAAAAAAAAAAATCGATTCACCCACTCGGCCCATTTCCAATCCCTCGCCCTTTAACACTCTGAAGCTTCCGGGAGAGACGCGGAAACGCCGCCGGATGTCGCCTCTGAACAGCTACGAGTTTTCTCTCACAGTTTTGCCAAGAACCGATTAAACCAGACTAAAGACAAAAAGTGAAAGTGAAAACTACGTAAAAACACCAGTGGTATACTTTAACGAGTTGTATTATGATCATCGATATAAAGGAGCTATCTTAATTCTTATTTACAAGTACAATTCATGGTCCCTTATACTAAAGAAGAATTATTTTCTCGAAAAATAACAAAAATTCGATCCTTTTAATTTAAAAAACTTCTCATACCTAATATCTAATACATTTAGACAACAAAATCTTAACTAAAAACTAACGAGAAGGTGTTATTTTATTTACAGATCTACCGAAGACGACTATTGTCCAATAGAAGACGTTGACCAAATTCAAAGCTCTGTTTTGGAGCTACTAACTCAACGTTTAAACTCTCACGTGGAAATTCAAGCATGTTATGATGGATCTTATAATAATTAATCTTATAATCTTAATCATATAATTAATTTGTATCTCACATTAAAATATATACCACAAACATTACTTTGTAACATTAATGTTGAATAAAGAATAAACAATTTTCATTACAAAAAATAAAATATAAAAAAAGAAAAATATGAGAAAAATAGAGATACGACAAATGGGGGGAGGGTGGAGCATGGGAGAGCGTGCACGCGAAAGATTTCGTGTAAACGAAGAATAAAGGTCGGAATTGGAAATTACGGAAGACAGTGTGCATCTGCAGAAGCAAGCTTCCGCGAGAGAAGGGGGAAGAGTCTTTGATCTCTGGCTCGATTTACATAAGATCGGTGCCACTGTCCCATTATGGGAGCTGAGCACAATGCCAATGTGAATGTTGGCGTTTTTTTGCATTCGGTCCTTCTCTCTCTCTTTCTTTGCCCTTAGCCCTTAGCTTGCTTCACAACTCCTTGGATTTGCATACCGTGGGCTAGTTTCCCACACGTCGTCGACGATCTTCATTCTTTCCTTCTCTTTCTTCTTCTTCTTCTTCTTCTTCTTTGCAACGTTCTTTGCTCCCATTCTCTCTCTCTCTCTCTCTCTCTTTCCCCCTCTCCCTACGTTGTCGTCATCTAGCTACCCTTTCACCCGCCGACGACGACGACGACGACGACAAAAAGGAACGCGAGACGCAAAAAAAGGAGGAGACGTTTCCTTCTTCGTCAAGGCGATAGCATTTCCTGGCGAGACTTTTCTCAAGACGGCCTTAACCACCTCGTTTTGCTTAGCACGATTCATTGTCGACGGGACCGTCGTACGAACCTCGAAAACACTGACGTATATATCTTTGTCCTTACTTCTTTCTTCTTTCTTTTTCTCTCTTTTTTTTTTCTTTTTTTTTTGCGTTGGCCGTTCTGTATGAGAACGGAAGCGGATATGAAAGAGAGCCTCGCGTCATTCTATTGGATCGCCAGAGCGTTTCCAAGTTCGGAAGGAAAGAAAAAAAAAAAGAGAAACTCGTTCTCTTTGAAGCTCGACTTTTTTGAAAGACTGGACAATCATCATCATCATCATCATCATCATCAGCAGCAGCAGCAGCATGTGTTAAGGTCCTATAGTCGTAGACTTACCTAAGGGTATTTAACCAAACTTCCTCCTTTCAATATTATTCGATCGTATGACTGGTTCGTTTGTTAAAGAATATAAACGATTTGAGTGGAAGAATAATAGTTAAAAGTGCACGTGTTACGAATTTTTTCTTTTTTTTATTCGTCTTTAAGGGTTCATAATTTAGCTCGTATTATCGAAAGAGATTTCGTTGTTAAACGAAAACGTAAATTATCGGAGTGTAGTTGTATGGTAGTAGTATGCTACGAGAGTACAATTACTTACACATTTAGGGGTCGGTTCTTTCTCGCACGCCCTTAAAGAAAACGAGGCAATAGTGGAATACAAATAAATGTTTAAACGAGCAAGGTGAATGCGGAAGTACGCTGGCAAGAAGTAGGGACGAATTTTGAAGGACCAGGAGAAAAGTTTACGAGCTGGCAGTCTCTGGTAATGACTGTCGTTAACCACCGCAAGGCGCACTCCACCGAGAACGAATCTTTTGTATGCTAATGACAGGGTGGTCCGATTTCAGCTCCTCCAATAAAAGAAAAAAAAACTTGGAGGTCAACAGACCCATCGTTCGTCCGAGTTTCGAGTCTTTTCTCGAGTACCATTGACCTCGTATTAAAACCCTTCGACTTTCGATACCAACCAAACCAACTACAATCTATAAATTTATTTAAGAAATCATGAAAATCTCAAATCTTATACGATTCCTTATACAATCTTGGCCTTATTTTCTTTTTTTTTTTATTCCTACACAATCTCTTCTTCTCTTAGCAAAAGGAAACCACTCCTCGTATACATATATATATTCACTTTTCGACGAGATAAGATGTTTCAACTGCTAACGAGATATCTACTTATAAAATGAAACCTGGGATGAAAAAAAAGAAAAATTAATTGTTAAGATAACATGGTAACGTGACTAACAACATCGTGACCACAAACTAAAGTAAATATCGCTTTTCATAGAGCCTTATACTCTTATTCGTTTTCATCGCCCTTACACGACCGTTCGAATTTCACTCACCCAACTAACACCGTTCGAATGGGTCGCAAAAGAATTATTCAAAACCAGGGCTGACTGGCAAAAGCGCAGCCTGCTACCCTGCTACCGTAATCCCATACCCGTATCCGATTTGCATAAAAGAGAAAAATAAAAAAAAAAACTCTCGCTCCAAAGAAAAACAATACTACGAGTAGAAGTGAGGTAGGGGGGGAGAGAGATAGAGAAATATTTGGTCACGTTCGTGATCGCGTTAACCTCGACGAAATTTTAGAAGAAATTGATATTCAATTTAGAAAACAACACGTCACAATAGTTGTATATATATATAATCTTAAACCTTTACTGTGAAACCCTTTCGAAGCGCGAACTTTAGGATTATGCGCGTGACAAAAAAGATCTTGAATCGAGTATGCTAATCAGCGATACAGAAACGGATAGGCAATGGCCGTGATACGTCGTTGGCAAAGCCAATTATAGCGCGAAGACCGATTCGCGGCAGGTATTCCTTTCGGTTCATAGGCTTACCTACCTCGGTATAGTCCCGCCGTCTACCAAAGAAAATCGATATCGTGTAAAAAAGTAAAACGGAAAGAACGAGATCGAGGACCCAACGAGATAGACAACGTTATAGGCGGAGACCTTGATAGCCATTGTTCGAAAGCGCTATTTGTATTTATTCGAAGCCTTTGTTCGAAGGACGGCTCGGAAAGCGGGGCTGTAGATGAGAGAAAGAGAAAGAGAGAGGGAGAGTGAGAATAAGAGAGAATGAGAGAGAGAGAGAGAGAGATAGAAAGAGAAAGAAAAAGAACAAGTAAGAAGGAGAGGGAAGAATTACTTTGCTAGCTAAAGGGGTGAGGTCCATTAGTTGTTAGGAAACTGTCACCGAGCTTTGATCAGCAACAAAAAAAAAAAGAGAGAAGAAACGCGTGCTTGTCGGAATCACTGAAAATGTTTTTATACGATTAGAACGAAATTAAGTGTGCGTAGAAATCGAAGAATAAAATATATTGCTTATATTTGATTTTTCATCATTTTAAATATTATTTTTTTGTTTATTTTTCGTTTCTTTTTTCTTTTTTCATTAATGTTCACGATGTGGAAGAATGATCGATCAGCTTGAAGAGAGAAAACCAAGTTTGACCATATATATAAAAATCCAATTCCAGAAAGGTGTTCGCGTGCGATTTGGCCCCACCCCGACGGACCGACTATCGTGCACGCGCGCGTGTGTGAATGCACCTCGTGCATTGGATGCAACTGCAAGTGGTCAGTAGCTCGCAAAACGACTGACCGCTCGGTACATTGGTTCCGCACATCCCGTCGATCTTCCAACATGAAATTCGTCTGACACGCTTCCCGAATTTCTGATTACTTTTGATTTCCTACCGAAACGGTAAAAAGGATGGGGATATTCTCAAAGTAACGCATAACTGAAAGTAATTTATTCCTGGTACTCTATTAAAATACGAGTGTGTGAACGTAAAGTGATATTATTTCGGTGATATCGAAAAATTAAGTGAACCCGATAATGTTCTTTGATCATTTAATTAAATTTTGTTAGAGCACGTGAAATTAAATTGGAACTTTGTGAATTTCGAATATTTTACAAATACCGTCATTTCGTATAACGTACGAATGTATTATAAAACTTTATACGTATAATAACTTTGTAGTAGAAACAAAAAAAAACCCACATGAGTGATCACATTTTTCAGTGATAAAGTGAATTTTAAATATATAATACGTATAACAAAATTTCATTACACAATATATTCATTCGAGTGAGACATTAAAAGACAACATTTTTTGCACCGATCTTTAATTATTACTTTCTTTAGATCTCCTCCCCTACCAAAGAAAAAAAAAGAATATAATAACAATAATAATAAGTAAATAAAATCAAACAGAATCCGTAAGAAAAATAAGTTTAACGTTCTTGATGCACGGTGAAAATAAAACGTTGATAAGAATGAAGGAGAAAGGACACAAGGAGGGAAAGAAAGTGATGAAAAGGTCCGTGTCCTTATTAGATGCAGGGATACGTGTAATTCGTACAGCCGCGCTATATTTTATCATCCTTGCCAGTTACATTATATTTCAGGAAAATGGTCGGTGCACGCGTGACATTGCCGGCGACGGGGGAGGATGGTTTATCTCGAATATACAATCCTCGCGGCCCTACCAACGCGTGTTTCGAGGGTGGTAGGAGGGATTGCTTCGGGTGGATGGAAAAAAGAAGGGGATAAGAGGGGGGAGTGGAATAAAGAGAAAGAATCGGGTAGGAGAGAGAAAGATATAGGTGGAAAGAAAAAGATAGAGTAGAGGTCGACGAGAAACCCTCGGTAACCAACGCCCACCGCCAACCACCCCCTACCCTTTAGCTTTTGCGACGACTATGGAGGGGTGCTCGGTTCAGAATAAGGGACGAGAGGGGACAACGAAGAGAGAGAGAGACCCTACACTGAGTGCGCGAACTAACGACGTTCTTTCGCTTTTCGCATAGAGCGAGACGGGGAGAAAAAAGCTAGAAAGAGGAAGAGGAGGTGATGGTGGTAGTGGTGGAGAAGGTGGGAGAGAAATAGGAGGGAGTCATCCCCTATCCCCTCCTATTTTCTTCTCTTTTTTCATCGTTCTTCCTATCTCTCTTTTACTTTCTCGCATACACACACACACACACACACACACACACACAC